>JAOEGS010012773.1:59224-117729 GCA_025447755.1 Corythornis vintsioides | reverse complement strand
CAGTAACAAACTCAAATCAAACCAGTTTTGCTGCTAACCCAGCCAGCAGACACCAGCAAAGGGGTCTCAAGCTCTCACTGCCATCCAGATTTACCAAGGCTTCTCCTGAAGGAGCTGCAGAGTTATTTTTGTACCAGAGGTCTCTGGGCTGCAATCAAGGACTTCATTTTTTCAGTCACTTAGCATCTGCCGTGTTGATTTCCCATTGATTTTTATCAGTACGTGGCCTTTCAGAGCCATTCTGCTGAAGCCCAAATAGCAGCCTTTCAATCTCCTCAGGATGGGTTTCAGGCTGAGAGCAACTTTTGGCCAGGTGCTAGAACTGTGGAGAAGTGGTGCAAAGCTGCCCACTGCTCCCAGCACCTCTCCCTAGGTAAAGGAGGTCAGCAACTGGGAGCTGGTGCTTTCTGGGGTCACTGCCTGGTCTGCAGGCAGCCTCAGCAGCTGGGGAAGGCTCCTGCATCTCCTCCCTCATATGTCTTCCTTAAAGACCTTTTTTAATGTAGTGTGACACGTCAGGGAGAGTGGCTTCCTGATGCTGAGCAGCTCATTACAGAAGAGGTCCTGATTTTGCTGGGCTTTCCTTCATTTTCCTGGGCCTTAACCATGATTCTTAATGCTCCATGGGAGAAGCCATCAGTGTGTCAGAGGGAGGAGCAGTGAATCACCACATGTGACAGAAACTCGCTTGTCTTCTTGGGGAAAATGGCCATCAGCTCATCAAAGCTTTTCAGGAGAGATGATGAAAAGTGCTAATAGGAATTAGGTATTTAAATTGATGACTCAGTCAGGATTATTCAAAGTGATGCTCTGAAATTTGTTTTTCTCAGATGTCTGAGCCCCTCTGAGGGCTGTAGAGGACCAGAACAAATACTAGAGATGAGAGAAGTGGAAATTCTGCGTGACATTGGTTTTTCACCTTTGGAAAGATTGGTTTTATCTACGCACAAATGAATAGGACTTGCACTCCAGGGACTTTGCTGTGTTTTAAGAGCTTTTCTTGTCTTGATTGTAATGCCAGTTGAAAACGGATCCACGCAGTTTTATTTTCTCTCCTTCCATTAGTCCTTCCCTTGTCACTCACTGAGCAGCTCCAGTCCCAGGAGCACTGGGGTGAGTCAGGGACTGGGATCTGGTGCAAAGTCAGAAGACTGGGAGGTTCTGCTAAATACAGAGCCCATTTCTTTAAGAATTTATGCCATTTGGAGACTGTATTAATGTGGCTACTCTTCCTCTGTAATTTATGTAAAGGCATAATCTTGAACATCTAAAAGGAGAAGTGTTTTATTTTCAAAGGAAAGCCAGCAATTCATAAAGCATTATATGTTGACATTTTCTGGAGAATATAAAGGGGCTCCTTGCTCTGATCCAGGCCCTATTTGCATAATTTTCCCTTCACTAGCCACAGGTAAATCACAGCTCAATATTGAAGCATTTATCACCTCTGTATTTTCCAGCCAGACTTTATAGGAGCATAGAAGTGAGGGACACACTCTCTCAAGCACATGCATCAAACTGCAAAAATATTTTGGCACTCGTCTAGCTCTGCTCTCTCAAAATTCAGACCCTGGCCAGCACTGGGCATAAACACCTCTCTTTGGAGGAAACTCACTCCAGGATTGCTTTT
This sequence comes from Corythornis vintsioides, assembly GCA_025447755.1. Classification (NCBI taxonomy): domain Eukaryota; kingdom Metazoa; phylum Chordata; class Aves; order Coraciiformes; family Alcedinidae; genus Corythornis; species Corythornis vintsioides. The sequence continues at coordinate 116,102 of JAOEGS010012773.1, read as the reverse complement.
CACACACCTCCAAAGGCAGGTCCCAAAGCAGAGCTCAGGATGGCTGCAATGATCCACGGGCTCGGGCTGCCATCTGCACGGGGCTGGGCTGCCCCCCGAGAAGCCTCAGGGAAATAAACAGCAAGGAAAAGAAAATTTGGATGTTCAGCCACCCACAGCACAGCCCCTGCTCTGGCAGCTGACCTGTTACTACCCAAGTTTATTGCTCTGTAAGGCTGAGACATTTAATTTGGCTCTGAATTACTGGTGACGTCCTGAGCTAATGGAAACAGAGGTGACTTTACAGCAGATGCTGACACGGGGATCACATCTTCTTGTTCCAGTTCCTGTTCAGCAACTCTACAGTATGTAAATGGTAGTCAATTAGAAACAACAATGCCTCGTACACAAGTTTCAGCCTCTCACGAGTGCAAACGTGGCAGAGTAAACTGTTCTTACACTGTCCACTTGCATTTCAACCTCAAACTGTGACTGAGGAACCAATAAATAAGTGAAGAGGAGAAACGCTGCTGTTTGTCACACAACATCAAACACTTTCCCTGTCTCATCCTCCATTTTCCCTTCTGTTGTCCTAATAAATAAAATAATACTTGAGGGATTCAGATTTACAAACAAACCATCTCTGTATTTGGCTATTTCCTCTATAGCAATGCAGGGAAAGCTCCTTACTCAATAACTAACTGTACACAGAAAATGCATACAAATTATTGCAGCTGTCGCTATCACAACTTAGGAGTAAATGCAGATGGCATGAAATAATATTCACAAACAGCTAATAGAATTTTAATGGCTTCAGAAAGAAAATAAAATGAAAGACACTGTATTTACTTGGGATATGAAGGGAATTTATAGTGTGCCAGTGCAAGTAACGAGTCACTTTGGACCTTGCATTTGCACACATTCAGAAGTGGGCAAGTCCCTGTGGGTTTTATTTATGGGAAGTTTAAATAGCAATCATAATTTGTGAAATATTCAAGGATGCATCTGCATAAAGTATGATGTTCACATTATGCAAATCTCATGTATGATGAATGAAATGCATCAAATGTCTTGAGGACACCCAGATGTTAAGCCTACCAGGATGCCAGGAAACATGGAAGGAGGTGAAGAACATGATTTCTTCTTGAGTTAATTGATTTTCATGTTCCAGAATCACCTTCTAAATACTTCCAATCAAGAAGCAAGCTACAGTCACAGCTCACTTGTTGTGGTTGTCTTTTTCAATCATCATTCTCACTTGCCTTTTCCCAGCACAGTCCAGGAATCAGCACAGCCTTTCCAATGGTTAAATGAGATCATTTCCATAGACACATGGCATCCAAGTGTGAATGCTCACTGCTCACACGCCACGTTTGGAGCTCTGCTTGCTTTCTATTTCTTGTTCTGTGGCCAACAGAACAGGCAGAAAGGCCTTGTAAAAATCCCCCTGTGATGGGCAGGCACGTACGAGACCGGGGAGGGATTCCAGCCCCAGCACAAAGCAAGGGCCCGAGGACCAGAAGGCAGATGGGGCATTGCAGGGTGCCACACACCATGGCTCAGCTTCTCCTTGGAGATCTGGGAGTACAAATCATCAAGATCCATATGTCTGAGGAGTGCCATTTATGGCAGAGCAGAAGCCTGTTTTATTAAAATGATCAGAAGCTGAGCCTTGGACTCTATTTAGACATGATTTCATCCCAAGCACTGTGTCACACGGAGAGGTCTGCCAGAGCTGAGGGCTCTGACCTGCTGTCCCAGAGCTGGGAGGAATCATCTCTTGGTTATCATGTAATTCTGCAGCTCGTCGTGCAAATTAATTCTCAGATAAAAGACTGTTCATCTCTTGTACCACACACAGGCTGACACCAGCACAGCAGCTTTTCAGGATCAGGGCAAGGGCTTGCATCGTTCTAATGAATGGGTAACTGCTAATTACCACACAGACTGGGAAAAACTGCTGCTCCTCTTCCTTGTCTTTGGGTAAAGAGACAATGGCCATCTTTCTACCCTGCTACTGCCAGAGAAGGGAAGAAGATTCATTCAAATGAACAGAGACACGTCACCCTAACTCTTCCATAGGGAAGAGGAGGACGAGGCTGCAGCAGGTGGGACACCAGGCAGATGTTAAACACGTGCTAAGAATTTACCCACCCTCAGGACCTGGCTGAGACTCTGCTACAATCACGAACATGCCAACTGCAGGAACAACCCCCCTTCCACTCCGAGGCAAAACACTGGGGGTAAAATCCTTAAAAATATGCAAGCAACAGACAAATCCAAGCTGTGACTGAGTCTTCTGGGCATCTCCAGAGAGCCCAGCCAGGGCACTCAGCTCAGGAAGCTCTGCAGGGCACCAAAGCCCTCTGCTTTGCTGAGCTGGGGTGCTGGAGCAGACAGGACTCAGCAGCATGGCTAAGATGTTCTATCCCAAATTCTTTCTTTTTTAGCTCTGAGTAAAACAGAGTAAGCTCATAATTAAGTTAGAAATGTAAATCTCCCTTCACTTCAGTGACGCTGATCTTATTGATATGGCAAATCAGTAACTGTCTGGAGGTGACAGATTAAAAGTGATAGACGTAATTTTACTATTGAGCACATCATCTGATGCTGTAAAAAGGGAATTTGTGAAAGCCAGTTCAAATGATGATTGTTGAGTCTGTTGAGAGTGACGGATTGCTTCTGAAACACAAGCACCTTGCCCACCATCTGAAATTCAGAATGAGCTCTGAATGTGTCCCTAGTAAAGAACACACATCAATACGCATCTTTGTCTGACAGGAGAAGTGTTCTCCTTTAAACGTGGCTATATATCCTCCTACCTTCCCCTCAGCCTGGCTTTGGGAGGGTGCTGTGTGTGCCTGGCAACAGCAGGCAGCAGGTTACACCTCAGCTGCTTCCCACTTGGCAGTTGTTTAGCCTGAGACTCTGGAGAAGCCCGTCAGGGCTCTGTAATCCATATGGAAGAGTGAAGGCAAGAATAAATATCATTTTTCTTGCACCAGACACTATCAGACAAAGTGATTAAAACTTCATCAGTCACTTGATGCAATAGAAATACTGCCTATGGAGGGGATTGCTGCTACAGGATCAATAGCTTCTGTTTGATACCAAACCCCAAATGCCCTGGCTTTGCTTGCAGTTTTTCTAGCAGCGAGGGGCTGTTATCCAATGGCTGCCTCGATCCCATCGACATCCACTCTTAAATGTTATGGATTCCCAAAGAGTTCATGCAAATTCCAGTTACACCTGTCATTAAAACACTCTGCTCCAGTCTCGCTGGGACTCGGGGCAACCATGGTGGTGCCTGTGTGAAGTGAGTGCAGAGGTTCACATCCCATTCTGGCCTCTAACAGCTCAGTCTTCACCAGGCACCAACACCAAGCCAGCAGCCAGGCAGCAGAGGGTCCCACCAGCTGATGGCCTGGGCAGGGTGGGCTGTGAGCATCACTGCTGGTGGACAGACCCACCCACCTGACTCAGTTTCCCCTGCAGCAGGGCAGGGATCACACCATATACCCCAGTGTCCCTCAGGAACCAGGGGGGATTAGCTGGTTAATGTGTGTGAAGTGCTCCGGAGCTGGAAGGTGCTAAGCAAGTGGGAAGAGAGGTTATCAGCCAGTCCCTCAGTGCCCGAGCAGGATTGCTCCCCACAGTCCCTGCCTCAGCACTTTGCTCCATCTGCTCCTGCACGCTCTGCTGGAGCCTGACCTCTCCTCGTGGGAAGCAGGGTAGAGCCCAACAGGCAGCACTGCTCAAAGCCAGGGCTGATATCAAACCTCAGCATCCTCAATTCCAGCCCCTCCTCCCTCTCTCTACCCTCACGTTTAGCACTCGCCATTGATTTGTCATTAATAACACATACCAGAATATATAGTGGTAATAACATAACAACACATGGTATTGTTCTTCCTTGGACTTGGGACTTCTCTCTTGGCTGATTTGTGTTGCAGTTCTCCTTAATGTATTTCATGTGTGTGAGGGTGAATTTATCCCTCAGCCAATCCTGGCACTGGCTTTAATGCATCTCTTCCCCTCTCCTCCTCCGAGTGCATGAATCTTCCACCAGTGCTGCAGATATTAAACACATTATTCTGGTTTGATTGAATACCAGGGAAATTAAATTTCTTCAATGACTAGCTCCTCTCTGCCGAGGCTGAGCAGGGAATGGGCACTCGGGGAAGTAGAGAGGAAAGAGGGGGAAAAAGAGAGGATGCAGGTGCTGAAGAAAAGAGTGACCATTTTCACCTCCATTAGCAGTTTGATGTTAGATTGGATAAATCTGAGCTTCAGTGGTGTAAATTCCAACATCTGCTCCATCTCTGCCTCACAGACGTGTTGACAGGTGTAGCCTCCTTTCCAGTACTGCTCGGGAGCTGACAGATGGACTGTCAGCAGTAAATAAAGGGAGAATCCCACCGGCAGTGGCAAGGGGCTCCTGAACTTTTCCTTTGTTTTCACTCATTTGATTTCACATCTCTAGTCTCTGTACTCACTGTCTTAACAGCATTTAGCAAGGAAATTCCTTCTCTTTAATCCTTTCTCTTATCTCCCTCGAGAAGATGAAAGACAAATGATGTTAATCTGCCACATATTTCTGATCATTAAGAGTGCAGTAGAAATTACCACCCTGACTGGAAAAGAGCTGCAAAATAAAATGAGTTTGGAGGTGAAGTCAACACCTGGACATTGGTTCTTCTCACACATTGAAGGACAGGGATCTGCAGGCCTAGGACAACCAGACTTGGTGTAACTGGGCACTGACCAGCCTCTCCAGAGCAAGGCTGTCCCGTGGTGCTCACCTCCTCTCCACTGACTGAGGACACTGACCAACATCCCAGCACTGCCCTGAATTCTGCTGCACTTCAGCAAGCAGCACTGCCTGAGATGATGGTGCCACCTCACCAGCTTCTCATCACGGCTATCTCACCACCAATGTATTGCATAATAATGATGCACCAAGAGTTGCACACCCTCCCATGAACTCCCTGCACATTACTTGGCTATTATCTGGTGGTTTGGGTTCCAAGGGGATTTGTGCACAGACACAGGAGCAGAGACAGGTGGTTGATAGAAAGAAGCTCACTCACACCCCCCCACACTGCAGTTCATCTTCATCAAAACCTTGTGACTCGACAGCCCATCTTTGTTAAACAAGAATTGTAAATCACCCTAAGATGGTTGGGGGATTACAGATTTCATTATTTGGAAGTTTGGTGGCTCACAAGGTTTAGCTGTAACAAGGATAAAGGAACTCTGATGCTTTTCCTGCACCTGCCAGAAACACAAAAATTGGGATAGGAAGAAAAGATCCAAAGGCCCTGAAGCCAGTCATGAGAATCTCATTTGCTCCTGGGCTCTTTCACTTGGGTCTGAATGCACAGAATAAAATAGCAGGAGGTAAATCCTTATTATTTTATTCCACTCTTATTCATGCAAAACTCCTGCTAATGTCAGCTGGAGTTCTAGGGGAACAAGGGCAGGGCTATGTGTGAATAAACTGATCTAACTCCCCTTTATTCAAAGCTTTCTATCTACCCTATGTCCCCAGACAATGACTGAATCTGTTCTCTACGGGGCAGAAGAAACATCTCCAGGATTTGGTCACAACAAAGCAGGGAAGTTTGTTCTAGTGCAGCAAGTTTCTCTTGGATTTTGTAATTCCTCCTCAGCTGCTGTTGATATTTATAATACTTGAGCATTATACACAGGGAGAAAGAGAATCCTGGACATTCTTCAATAAGAATGAGCTTACCCACTGGGAAATAAAAAGATGCAAAAGCCACTTTGCTGTTCTTATTTTTCTCATGAAAGAAGCTAAGCAAAGATAGTGAGGAATTTGCTGGCTTTCCTGTTGGATACATCATCTTCTTCTATTATAAATCACATTCTGCTGCTTTTCTTGGGTGTTTTTTATGATGTGTTAGCTGTACAACTCCTCTTAGCTTAAATTTCTCCGTGCTCACACGGGATAATCTGTGTGTCCCCTGAGAGCAAGAGAGCACAGCAGCATAGTCTGGGCAGTGCAAACTGCTCCACACCACAATCATCTCCAGCCAGGGGGTTACTGGGGGGTCCCAACACTCTGCCTGGCATGGGCACAGCTCAGCTCTGTCCCTGGCACAGGGACCTGAACTGGCTGAGAGGAGGGCATCACAGAACCAGGTTGGAAAAGCTCCTTGGGATCATCCAGTCCAAATCTACCAAGTTCACTTCTTTCACCTGCGTTAGTTTGCACATGAGCTCACGTGTCAAAACCAAAGCCATGGGGAGAAAAACACTCTGATGTAACCCAGACAAACATTCAGAGCTGCTTATGACACACACGGCAGTGACAGACCCAGGGAGAGCTGTACTGCATTTGAACTTCAAAGCCTTCCTCTGCCTCAGCTGCTTGCTGCTTGCCCAGCCCTGGCGAGGCTGCAGAGCTGGGTTCTCTCTGCAAGAGCTGTTGAGAGTTATTAGTGCTTCCAACTATTTGGGGAGACAGTGTCTCTGTAGTCACTAGACTCATTAGGCTGCTTTTCAGGCTGAGAAGCAGCTCTCCAGAGCAGAACTATTTGAACACAAAACTTAGACCAGAAATTCTACAATACTTGGCTTCATAATATTAATTTGGGGAGTGGGGAGTTAAGTGATTTTCACACTCATGAAGTGCTATCAGATTTTGGTGCCATCTGCTTATGCTTAAGACAGTTTCCAAGGCAGCATCAAGCCTCTCCTGGTGAGAGACCATGTACCAGGGAGAGGGGTAACCTCAGTGCCTGGCCTCCCAGGGGAGCCTGTATCAAGCATTACAGTCTGACACTGAATATATGTGCAGTCAATTCATAAGGAGCAACAGCTTTTAACTACTCTGTTGAAGGGCAAAATGAAATAGAATCAGAAAAAAATAAACTAGTACATCACAGGGCAGAACAGATCTCAGTTGCTGTCTGAAGACAATGCTACATTTGTTCTGGGCTGTGCTCATTTACTCTCTATTCATCCTAAAGCATAACAAGTTCACAGAGGAACTACTTCAGCCACCAGAGACAGCACAAGAAAAGCAGGATCCTACCCCAGCAGAAGGCAACGAGAGACAAGCACAAAAGGCAAGTTACTGCCCAGTCTGGAACTGCTCTTCTTGGAGATCATCAGCACAGTCCCCCTGGCACTGGAGAGACCTGATGGCATCACCCAGCTCAGCCCGGGCTGGGCAGGGCTCAAAGGCCTTTAGAAGATGCAGCTGAAGACACCAGTTGGGGTTCTACAGACACCAGCACTTGTGAACTCAGAGGCACTGTGACAATGCAGAAACCTTCTGGTTCGGGAGGCTTTTTGCATGTTTTCCTGCAGATGCAACTGATGACACCACACTCCAGTTTGCCTGCACCTCTATTTGCTTGGGCATCTTCCTTCTGCTCTGGTCACATCACAGACACACCACAGCAGGACATTCTGGGTGTTGCACACACACTCCTAAAGGACATTTTTGTTTCTCCACAGAACTAACCACAGCAAAAGACAAACACATCCCACTTGACTATTTATGACACCCATTGTCCCCAAAAAGTCAAAGCATCCTGTCTGATCACCCACTTTTCCTTAAGTCCCCCAAACCCTGAGCCTTGTGAGGCTGTTTCCAAGTCCAACACACCAGTGGGGTCCAGCAGTGGCCAGCTCAAGGGGCAGAACAGCCCCTTGCCCTGCACAGCTCAGAGCACAAGGGGCTCTGCTGACCACACAGCCTCGACTCACGTGGGAAGGACAACACAAAGACCCCGTGATGCCCTGAACAGTTGGGTGCTGTGATTTACATCATGTCCTTGGTGAATTTTTGGAAGCTGGGAGTGACAATGTCCATTTCTGGAAGAGATGGAAAAGAAGCAACAGCTCTGCAGAGACTTGTTTTGAATTTCCTGCACGGAGGTTTCCCAAAGAGCTTTCTGCTGCTGACCCAGGTGGTACACACATAACTCCTCCAGCACAGAATGCACACAAACCTTATCTAGAGACATTAAAGAAAGCTGCTTGACATTGAAAATCAAATTGATTTCTTGCCAAGATTTCACAAGGGCATGTGTGACAGCAAATGACATGCTTAAGCCTTGCAAGAAGAAAATAAACATGTCCAATGCAAAAGCCATCAGTTTCTGTGCCAGCTTGAATTATGCACATCTGTACTGATTTGACACCCAGCTTGCTTGGCAGCAGAGGCAGAGTGTGTGTTGCCACAAGCTGAAACAGATAAACAGGGGGGAACACTTCTTGCTGCCTTATAGAAAGCTGCAGAGAAAGCAGCTCCCAGTTCTGAGGAACCAGTGCCCAGTCTCTTTGTTTCTCCCTTTCCACTTGGAAAGCTGCTGCTGCTTCCCTGGGACTTCATTTCTTGACTTTGTTTTCCTTTTGTGCTACGTACTGACCGACTAGCCACCAGAAAAGGGTTGACTTTCTGCTTTCTCTGACTAGAATTTCAGTTTGGGCAGAGAGTGTTTTTCCAAGAAGGCAGGAATTGGGTGTTGGTGGCACTCTGATGGGGAAGGATCCCTGAAGCTCACAGCCTTGCTCCAGACCTGGCTGAGCAGGCACTGGAGCAGGAGGTGACCATGCCCAGAGCGATCTCCTACCCTCCCTGCCCTGGCAGCGTGGGGTCCCTCTCACCAAACACCTTCTCACTTGCAGCAGAGGGGTGGTTTGGGTGAAGTGAGGTCACCTTCTGACCCCCCCTTCTTAACCTGGAAAGAGAATGGCCCACTGCTGCCCTGCTGTGACACGAGGGCTCGTGTCCCTCTGATGCCTCTTCTCTGCAATGATTTGGATGGCAGAGTCTTCAGGCCAAGCCCCAGCCTCCAACATGGGCTGTAGGTCATGCCCAGCATGTCAGGACCTGCTGGGGTGCTCTAAATACCCCTCCCTGGTGAACAAAACACACGTTCCTCCAGGTCCCTGCACTCCCACCCACCAGAGACTGATGGAACTGCCACCTCCCCTTCTGCATTTTCTCTATTAACATAAAATTTCTGCTGCAGAGCAGTTTGATCCATTTGTGTTTATTTAACTCAGGTGTTCTGAAGGAAGAAGATGGAGAATCTGCATAATTAATAATGACCCCAGCAATCTCATTTAATGCCTGTTCTGAACCCCCTGACTATCCCTGTTAACTAACGACATCTGTAATAGTGGCAGACAGGTAAAAGACTCCTTTAGTCTGCTGAGATATTATTCACCTGGGATTACCAACGGGTGGTTTTCAGCTCTAGCCATTAGCTGGAATTGCTCCAGTTATTCATAAAACTTCTTTTATTTTTCACAAAGGGAGCACAAAAGCCAGGCTGGAGCAAAAAAAGCTGCACATCAGGATGGATCTCCTGTTTACACAGACACTGCCACAGTCCTCCTGTGCCATCCCCGAGGCAGAAAAAGGGATAATAAGAGTTCTCCCAATAGTGAACTGTTCTCCTGACAGCTCTGGAAACATCACTGACTCATTAACTGATCACAACAAGCCAAGCTTGCTGCAGAGGGATCTTCACCCTCTGCCCCTTCAGAAGACAACCTGCTTTGGCTGCCTGTCCCTGCAAGGTGCCAGAGGATGGCACGATGCCCTGAGTTCAAAGCCCAGCCCCTGTGATCTTAGCCCAGAGTGCCCATCAAACTTCCCATTTGGCTCAGCCTGCCTGTGCTTTAAGGAGTCCCTGTTGCCCTATCTCACTGATCTGAACTAATCCCAGTCTCCAAGCTGCAGCTGGCACACCAAGAGGGATGCTGCTCTCACTCTTGTCCCAAATCACTCTGCAGGGAGCCCTCCCTGCCCTTATCAGGGTCTGTACTGACACCAGTTTTATTGTCACTTCAGCTGCTGGACTCCCCATCAGAGCTCCTGGAATTTGGTCTCAGCGTTGCCAGATTTCACTGTGCCACCTCTAGCAGGTTATGAATCACTAATAAGATTCAAAACTAGAGATCAGAGCAGGTTTGAAGGGATGTAAAGACCATTCTCCTTGTGTGTCTCTACCACAGAGCATCAAGAAACAGAGCAACTGCATTCTAAGGTCAGGAAGCTGAAGGAGACCAGGCTGAGCTTTCCACTTGCTCCAAGAACAGACTCAGGCCAGTCCACAGCAGCAAAAGCATCACAGCTTTTCCCTCAGAAACAGAGCAGGTATTTGGGCACATGGATGGTGGGTTTGGGCTTCTGACCCTGCAGCAGTCCAGGTCACCAGGCCTCCATCAGCCCCAGCAATGAGCATCACCTCTCACCTCTGCTCCACCACCAGCCCAAGCTGAGCAGCTGCCAGAATTGGCATGGGCAGCACTGTGGGCAGCAGTGCCACCTCCCATTTTCAACAGGCAATAGCTCCCTGGCCAAGATACTTGATAAAGAGGCTGCTGGAGATGGGGGCTCTGTGTGGCCAAAGGTTTTCTTTCCTCCACCAGAGTCAACGTGTAATTCCTACCATCAGAACAATGCTGTTTGCCAAATCAGATGAAATGCTTGTAACAGGGGCTAATCAGATTCTACATTAATGAGAGAAAATATGAAGCTAATCAACACCCAGGCAGGTCTCTAGGCTGCAGGCCTATTAAACTTCATAAAAAATTAATGACTGAAAGAGCAAAATCGTTTGTAAGGGGTCTCCAGTGGCCGGGGAAGCGTCTCCAGCACCGTTCACCTCTCATTACAGGGAATTAGCCTCCTTCCCAACCCCAACCACCATCATCTGAGCAGCAGCTTCTGCTCAGCCCTGGATAGCTGTTTCATATTTATCCTGCCTCCCTCACACCTTCTGCTCCACTTCCATCGTGGCTTTTTGTGTTTTAATTAAGGGACCGTGTGCCCCAGCAGCTCCCGGGAAACACCTTTGTTCCCGGGGATCTGTGGGCAGAGCAGGGAGCTGGGCAGCTCTGCTGGCTCATCAAGGGCAGGGGGTGGCACCCTGCAAACCAGGGGTGAGCTGGTGCTGAACACAGAGCACAGAAAAACCAGCTGCTGCTCCACCAAGTTTTCCAGCTTCAAGATGTTTTCCTCTCTGGAAATGGATTTTGATTTGGAAACACGACAGGGGGAAGGTGTCTCTGAGCTGGATGCAGCCACTGGACTCCCAGCAGAGCTGCTGCAGTTGGGTCTCAGTGTTGCCAGACTTCACTGTGCCACTTCTAGCAGGTTATGAATTGCTAACAAGATGCAAAAATAGAGCTCATAATGAGAACTGTACATGAGTGGAAACAAGGGGAGGTTCTTCTGGCTTACATCTGTTGAATAAAATGGATACTCCAGTGATTTCAGTCAAGTAGAAAGAAGACAAGCAAAACCTGCCTGGTCCAGTGCTTTTTCTCACATGTATTATTTGAGTTCTCACATAATTGCAAGGTTGTGCACAACAGATCAATTCAAGTGATCTTCTGTATTCGTGTTGTGGAGGTAAAACAATTATTTCCTAGGTTTTTTTGGCTGGGAAAACAAAAGACTGTTAGAGCAACCTTAAATATTGAAGGCACCACGTAAATGAGATGTTTAAGTACATACCTAGTTCAGTGGGAGAGAAGTAGAGGAGCTACATTAAAAAGTATGAGCAAGACATCTGGAGGATTCAATCCCCATTGTCTCAGAAGACCCTGAGGTTTTGCTCTGAACTATCTTCATGCCTGATGGCTGTCAGGGGCACAGTCCTGCTCCGAGTTATAACCTGGTGCTGCTGATTTAAGCAGCTCTTGTTTCTTAATCAGGTTCCAGGAGACTGTCATTGATGTCTCCAGTATTGAGATATTTCATTTTCTCTCCTCACGTGGTGTTGCAGCACATTAGTGGGAACTCATTGTGAGTAATGAACCTGCTTGGGGAAGGGGAGTCCCACAGCTTATCAAGGTTTAATCTCTGCACATTGCACTGGAGACAAGGCCACAGCTCTGCTGCCTTGGACTCTGCACAGTCATTTACCTCTGTGCAAATAAGTGCACAAAGCTTCTCCCTCTCTGGTGCAGCAGCAGCTACAGAGAGATCTGCTCTGTTCTCACCCTGCAGTGATGAGGTGCAGAGCAGGATTCTCTGCTGGGAAGTTTATCTGCTGGAGAGAGGCTGTGGGGATGATGAAGGGACTGGAGCATCTCCCCTGTGAAGAAAGACTGAGGGAACTGTTTAGTCTGGAGAAGTCTGAGAGGGGAGCTTAATAAAGATCTGAAGGGTGGGATAGCAGCCAATTATCCCTGTTCCAGAACTCAAATGAGGCAAGTGTTGGAGACCCTGCCCAGGGAAGACTCTGGGCAGTTCCCACAGGGGACTGGAGATGCTGCCCTGCCCCCCAGCACGGGCTCCCTGACCTCTGGGCTGCTGCTCTTGGCCACTCCTGTCTCTGTCACAGACCTCCAACTGTGCCATGCCGTGGCTGGAAGTTGTGACCCAGTCAGAATTTCCCTGGTTTCTGCAATTCCTTTATCTGCACTGCTAAATAAAGTTACAATATTAATGATGTGCTCCTCCAGGGCTCGTTTACTTTAGAGTATTTTGGATGTTATGGAATAACAGAGGTGGGCTCTACTTGTCAACTGAAATTCTACAAAATCTCTCCTTTTAAATAAAAATCTAACAGTGATTTCTGGTCCACTGGAGCTGGGTGCCTCTGTGCTTGGGAAGGTGGATGTGCTGGACGGAACAAAGCCTGTGGGGACAGGTAGTGGGAGCTTTTGATGCCCACATCACAACATCCTTATGAAGATAGATGCAGCTCTCCCTCTGATCTATTATCTCCATTGTCTCTTGCAGGACCACGCTGGCTGCAGGGCAGAGGAAGGGGCTGTGTGATCTCACACCAAGGCAGGGCTGGTGCAAAGAGCTTTGCAAAAAGGAAATGATAAATCAATTGCTTGGGGTACCCTGGATTCTTCACTTCTTCGGGCAGAGCATATTTCTTGCTGGATCTCATCTAGTTACTAATATCCAGTTTGAATGCAATGAGTGAAATCAGCTCGTTAGAAATCCAGGCAATGTATTCATGTGGTTTTTTCTTCCCTTTTGGGAATCCTCTCCTGTGTAAATAAGACACATAATAACCCTCCTCTACATTTTACACATGTGCTGCTTTTCAGCCATAAATGTCACAGTGCTAGTGTAATTATCCCCATTTTCCAGAAGAAAAAAAGCAGCACAGAAGGGTCTGATCCACAAATATTAGATGTGACAGCTAAATTTGGATGCCCATGTAAAGTGCAATTTTCAGTCCCCTGAAACAAGGAGGGATTGCTCAGGCAATGGCATCAAACCACCCAATCCCTGCAGTTAGGCTCAGATTTCCAAACTAAGAAGATTATTTACAGTTGGATGTTCCTGCCTTCAGAAAAAACCCCCAACAAACTTATTTTTGTGTCCAAAGGGAAATCTGGGTTCTACAGAAGATGAGATCCTCACCTTGGGGGGATCCTGGCACACGTCTCAAATAAAACACCAAATGGAGAGACAGTTCTGGGAAAACCAGATTGCAAAGGTCTGAGAACAGCAGGGTTGGGACAAGGGCTCCCAACTTGCCTTAGAAGGATGCTTCTGGAAATCCACCCAGGGCACAGACAGGGAACAGTGAGACCCACCAGAGCCCATGGGCTGCTCAGGCAGACACAGTCCCCCCTGCTCCCCCCATCCCTCAAGGACCTACCCATTTTCAGCTGACGGTGCCATAGATTTAGCTCCATTTAATTTCTGAATTTACACAAAGACACTGTAAGTGATTGTGATTTTCCAGTGGAAAAAAAAATAAGGTCTTGCTGTCTCTAGCCCTCTTGAGTATTTTAATCTTTAAATCAATAAAATCCATTAAGCAAATTGCTCTCCCCCCCTTTCCCCATGCATCCTATCCAAACTGAAGGGGGCTGGCCATTATTTATTTATTTGGAAGCCTGTTTCAGGGCTCTGGTGATGGATTGAGCACTTCTGCTGGTGCAGTTCAGCTGTGGAAAGGTTGGAGCAAAATCCCAGTTGCAAACTTTGAATGGAAACAAATGGCCTGTAAATGGAGTGCTCGAGAGGGAAAGACACTCCAACCCCCAAAAAAAGAGCCTGAAATGTTTATAGATTTTAGGCTCTGTGCTCTCTATGTGCAAATCAGACGTAATGATTAAAACCAGCTCTTCTCTTTGCAAAGGTTAAGTGTCTCATCTCACACAAAGGAACTCTGTGTACCAGCACTCTTCAATCCTGGAGTGAGATCAAGTGCATGTAGTCTTGATAGCAGAATATTTAGTGATAAAGAATGAGTATCAGGGAGGATTGAAAATATGGAGAGCAGACAGATGTGCTGCAGCACTTGGAGCTGCAGCGACGAGACTCGAGTCAGAAATTCACCCGAGAGAGCACAAAAAAACCCAACTGAATAGTTGGAGCTTCGTGTGTTGAGCTGAGGGGTGGATCTTCCCCGTGCTGAGCAGATAAAGGGATGAAGAGGGATGAAAAGGGATGAAAAGGTTTCCCTGCTCACAAGGAATTCCTGCTCAGTCTGGGTAGGGACTGACAAACAGGTCAAACCTTTTGGAAAGCCACAGAACACTGGTCACAGCCCCTGTTCTTCCCAGGGAAGCACCACCAGCCCCCTTCATTTGCCAAAGCCTGGGTGTTCAGAGACAGCTCTGCAGCCTTCCTGCCAGGCGTGGAGATCAACCCTGCCTGCTGCTACCAACTCAGCAAATGGTATTTCATAGGATCTTAGAAAGGACTGTGGGTGTGGGACACACAGTCTGATCTCACTGACACCACAGAAAGACTCCAGCTGAGGTCTGGAAGCAGCCAGAGATTTTCTCTCTGGGTATCAGCCCATTTCACACTCAGCAAACACTGAACTGGGTACAGCCCCGCGTGTCTAGTGAGAAATGTTTTTCTTACTGGTCTGTTGGAGCTAATGAGGTAGTTTCCTGAATTAAGTCTCGAAACATGACATTAAGCAGAACTGGGAGGGGAGTAAAGGGGCTGGCAAGAGTCCATAATTAATTTTCTGACATTTGGAGAACTGTGACATTGGGTCTTATCTGACTGATGAAATACTCCACAGCCCTAAGGCAACTGATAGTATTTAACCAGTCGTCTGATACCCAGACAAATAACAACTTCTTATGTCTCAGACTCAACAGAAAGATGCAAAAAAAGCCCAGACAACAAACCAAAAAAAAATTTTAAAAAAGTGTGAATGACTTAAAATTGCAGCCCTTGTTCTGAGTGAGCTGCTTGAGCTATGACACCCATTTGTGGTGTGCTGGGGTAGGAAAGGTGGCTTACAGCCCCAAACAGTCAGAACTTGAGGATGAGCAGCAGAGACCGAGGCAACCAATGGGAATTTCCCTCCTCTGACCACAGAGCAGCTGCCAACTCATGAGAAACAAGAGGAGGTTTGTGAAGGATCCTTCACTTTGACTCCTGAACGTGCAGAAAACAGAAAACCTGAGTACAGTGATCCCATTCAAACAGTGCTTAGCAAGGTAATTGCAGCAGCCAAGTGCTAAATAATAATAATAATAAAACATCTTCAGGATTGCTAGTGGATGGGTTGAAATACTGTAATTCCTAACAGACAGCAATTAATACAGGGAATTAATCCAGGGGATGAAGAGACCTCATCTCTTCTGCACTGGAACACAGGATGATTCACTGGATGAGGAGATCAGGCATGGCTGCAGTTCATGGGCACACAGACATTCTCTAGTGGAAGCTCAATGCAGTTCAAGTCCTTGTGTAAACAGTCTGCAATCCCTGTTTTCATTAAGTAAAAAAAATAATAAATCTGCTGTTAATCAAGTTTTCATTTGAAAAGGATCAGACCTGGACCTGTCCTCAAGCTCTCTCTCTCCACACACTTTTCCAACAGTGACTGATCAAGCTTGTGTAAATTAGAGCCTCAGTGGAGCTCTCTGTTCAATTTAGTTCCATTCAGCTCTGGCATTTCAGCCACAGTATCATCTGCAAAGTGTGACCAGGAGATCTGAGAGTGAATTTTTCACTGGCTTCCCTTTGGTCTGTGATGATGGGTATGAAGTTTTTTTTCTCACCAAGTTCTATTTGCATAAAATAAATATATTTCCTTGTACCATCTGAAGCTGACAGCACCCGAGCACACTCCACACTCTGAAATCATTTTATTTCAAATGGAAAATCATTAATATCTCAGGCAGTGTGTGAGGAGGGTTTGTTTTTCAAGGCCATTGTTTCAGGCAGTGTCACAGAGTCTCTCACCCTGCAGCAGAACTGCAAAGCAGGCTGTTCCAAACTACACATTCCTGACATTCTCAGGGTCCTCAGCACCACCATGTGCTGCAGCTGACATGAGCTCACACAGAACACCACTTAAAACACTTCAACCACGTTCTTTTTTCATTCTGAAGTCACACAATAACATTTTCTCTCTTCAACAAGAAGAATGCAGCTACAGAAACCACACGTGGACAAGGCAGGGGAGGAAAGCCCTGGATGATGCTGAGCAGGGCTATGGCACCAGGACTGGGTTCTGCCCAACCCCTGCAGCACACACACATCCATCTTGTCCCTAAGATGCAGAATGAACCATCAAAACCATCTGAAACCAAGGAAAGTCTCTGAATGAGTCTGGAATTGCCACAACTCTTATTCCTCTACTGTCACTGCTCTAAAAAATGAGTATTTTCATAACAAAGCTAAAGTATGGTTGCAGTCTGTTCCTAGCTGGGAGGAGAAGTGTACTCCTTGCTCTGTCCTGATGCTAAGAAGTGGCCCCTGCAGCCTCAGCCCTGAGCTGCTGCCTGGGAGCTCCACCAGGCCAAGGGATGGCACTGGACTGGCTCTGGAAGCAGAATTCCAACCTGCCCTTGCTCAGACAGTCCATTTAGGTTTTGAAAATGTTTCCCATTTTAATATGAGGGCAGCAGCAAAAACACACACTGAGGGGTGCAGCTGGTCCTGAGGCTGCAGCACCAGCCAGCCCTTCTCTCCTGAAATGCCTTCAGTGCATTTTCATCCTCTTGCTCGTCAGCATTTTCAATGTCTCACTGGAGCTGCTCCAAGTTATCACCTCAAACGTGCCTGTGGTTGACAAGAATCTAAATCTCATCTCCAAAACACCTAAAATACCAGGCAGCAGTGAGCTGTAGGGGAGTCTTAATGTAAAAAAAAAAGGTGCAGCCTGGGAAGAGATTTTCAGAGCCTTTCTCTGCAAGGTTAGAGCAAGCTCAGCTGGGCTCAGTCACTGCCACTCTCGGAAATTAAAGGTTAAATTTAGCCAAAAAAGGGAAGCAGTGTCTTCCATCAGTGAGCATTCAATTGCAGTGACATAACAATGCCACAAGAGCAATTTAATTCTTGGCATATTTAGAGGTGGCATTAGGGAGTCGACCAAGGTAGCAATTTTCTAGATAATCAACTTAATGTCTTCATTCTAAGTGCATTTATATGTGTAAGTTAATTAAGGGAGTTAATATTCACAAATGGCAGAAAATCTGCATTTTCCAGTAAGCTTTGTTTGATGCCAGTTCATGATTCAAGGGAGCTGAGAAAGATACCCTGACATTTCCATCCATTACAGCAAGCAGCCACACCAGGAGCACGTGCCAGGCTGGAGGAGGCACTGCCTGGTGTCTGGGGCTCGTGGTGCCCTCACTGGGGGCAAAGGGACAACTTTCCCTGCACCAGCTGCACAGGGCAGCCCCTGAAGGGCTGAGGCATCCACCCTGCTCTCCTCAGCATGGTGGAAGGGTAGAGACAACCTTCTGCTGGGGAGAGTCAGAAACCAGCACCAGAAGCTTAGTGACCTTCTCCCTTTTGCTGTCATTTCCAGCCAGGGAAGTTTGGTGCCGTTCACTAGGGACCCAGGATGAAAGTGCATCAGAATTACTGGCAGCAAACACACAACTGCAAACCTGCATCCCAAAAGGGGGCAAAATGTCTCCACTGCTTAATGAGCAGTTCCCCAGTGCAGGGGAAACTGCTGGAAGGTAACTGGGTGGATGATTTCACAATTGTCTCAAACCCACGTAAAAAGAGAAGGATAAAAAAAGCCGACTGAGATATCTGGCCTCAGTGAAGCAAGAGGGAATTTCCCCACGTGCTTTAAAAAGCCCAGAACTTCAAGCAGTCTGCAAAGTGCAATGGCTCTGAATGGCCATGCCATGTCTCCAGATTCAGCAGGGCTATCTGAGTCCACAGCAAGGGCACTTGTATTGAAATAATGACTACTTTCCACTTTTTAAAAGCGTTAATGCCTTGGCTTGGAGAAAAGAAAGCATTTCTGTTGATTGCTTTTACAGATGTCCCTCTGAGGAGCTCTCAGCACTGCTCTCTCCTCTCCTCTCTGCTGGGCTTCTGCATATTTTCCTCCACGGGTCCCCTCCAGCCCATTTCCATAGTCACTTTTACCAACTCCGAGCCAGCTCGGAGCAAAGGCAGAGGCCACAAGACAACAGGGCCACTGGCTCTGAGATATTACTGAGAGAAAAGATGGCTTTTAAAGCCCAGCTTGAAAATGAGCCATTTTCTACCACCAGTGCAGAGCCAAAAATCCACTTCTCAGCTCCCCAGCTGCACCCAAACAGGGTGAAAACCAGAGCAGGGAGGAGGGAGTTGTCTCAGGGGAGGTTTAGATTGGATATGAGGAAGAAACTATTTCATGGGAGAGCAGTGAGACCCTGGCACAGGCTGCCCAGGGAGAAGGGGGAGTCACTATCCCTAGAGGGGTTTAAAAACCAGTAGATGCAGCACCTGAGGCTGTGGTTGGTGGAGAGAGAGATGTTGGGATGAAGGTTGGACTTGATGATCCCTGAGGTCCTTTCCAACCATCAGAATTCTATGATTTAAGAGTTGATTCTTCACGTGCCAGATGAAAGAAGCAAATGTGCAAAGTCACACAAAGGCAGGAGGAAGCAAGGAGGGAAAAAAAAAATAAAAAAAGCCAAGCATTTTCCTCCCTGGTTGGTGTGAATGGGAGGTGCTGGTCTGCACACGGGGTAGACACAGCACGTCTGGAGCAGTGCTGGGCTCATCTGCCATCCTCTCCTTGTGTGGAGGCAACAGTGGAAGAAGGGAACATATGGAAACTTTGATTTTCACATTTGCACTATTCCTGCTATCACGGTTTTACATCCAACTATTCCTTTCAACATGAAATTTAATGATCTTTGAAGCATTTCTCATCCCCCCATCGTGGCAGTACCCAGGTGCCAAACACAACAACTCAAACAAATGACTGCTGCCCATGACAGGGCCAATTGCCTCGTTCTTCTCCTGAGGAACTGCTCCTGCCTCCTGTGCAGGAGGTGAAGGATTTACAGGACAGGAGCTTTGCTGGCACCATGGGAACACCAGCAGCACAATGGATTTATTGCAGAGAGATGGGGAAAAGGGGCTGCACCCAGAGCACAGAATCACAGAGCAGGGAGGTTGGAAGGGACCTCTGAACATCAAGTCCAACCCCCTGCCAGAGCAGGGCAGAACTAGAGCAGATCAGGCAGAAATGCTCCAGACAGGGCTGGGAAGTCTCTAGAGGAGACTCCAGAACCTCTCTGGGGAGTCTGTTCCAGTGCTCAACAACCCTTAAAGAAGTTCTTCCTCATGTTGAGCTGGAACTCCCTGTGCCCCAGCTTGGATCCATCACCCCTGCCACAATGCAGAGGCTGTCCCTGCCTTCCTGACACCCCATGGGCAAAAGAAAGTGTCTGAGATGCAGCTTTTGCTCACTCCTGGTAATGTGTTTGTTCTGAACTCACCTGCAGCCCGTGCTGAGCTGCCCCAGCAGCCAACCTGTAACTGAGGCAATGGAATCACTTCAGATTTTGCTGAATCTCACGGGAGGAAAATGTCATGTGAAAAAAGCCACATCTTTGCCTTGTCATTACCCACCTACTGCCTGTGCACAGTAACAGCTTCATGGAGCTGGGGAGAGGAGTCTGGGCACAAAGCAAGAGGCAGAGCAGCCAGCCCCTGGTTTCAAAGAAGTTCTGACATCTGAAGGTGATCGACTGGCAGCTGCCTCAGACATGCAGGAGGAGAGGAACAGGAGCTGGCACAGCCAGAGGTACCTCAGTCTGCACAGCTTCCCAAACCCACCCTTCACTCTTCCAAACCTGGCTTCCCAACAAGCAAAATGGAAACGGGGACAAGGCAGGAGACAAAAGCCAGAGGCTGACACATGCAGCAAGAGGCTGAGAGCTCCTGCTTTGCTGCAGGGATGGAAAACAGGAGGGATGGAAGCAGAGTCCGAGGCTATTCTCTATTAACCTATGTTAGCCTTCAATTAGCTTGGTACTGCTTCGAGGGAAGAACAGTTTCTGATGTATGCTGCTACTGAATAATGAAAGATTGGCCCTCAGGAACTACAGCCATATCAATAATAAACATTATTACTAAATAATAGCAACGAAGACTTGGAGATAATATTTTAAACGGGCGTGAGACCAAGAGCATGCCCAAGCACATTTCATGCTTATTTTAATTGCCACAAGACAAACAGAAGGAGGATGGATGTTCATTCAAAAGGGTGTGATTCTGTTTTGCTGAGGCACTCGGGCTTCTGTGTGCTATTGTCAAGCCTATTTGGAGTAAATTGTGGGCAGAATTGCAATGAGAGATGCAGTTGCCTAGCAAAGGTCTAAGATTTCCATTTAAAATTAATGTGAACTGTTTCTCTGAATCTGACATATGGGCTTTGAGAACCCCTGCCAAGATGTCAAGAGTTAGAATGCTCCCCCTCTAACTCCGAAAAAATGCTGGAGGCAACTTCCTCCTGGTATTTTGGCACTTGGCTCAAATGCAAAACAAAGAGACACAGAAACCCTCCTGCCGAGGAGCTGCACAAGCTGGGCAGGTTGCAGAGGCACAAATCCTGCCACTGCTCAGATCAAACACCAGCTCAGCTCCCTCTGGGCCCTGCAGCTGAACCCCACTGAGGTGGGTTTGGGAGGCTCCTCATCCTCTGTAACATCCCCATAACATCTCCAGTGCCCTGTGAGCAAAGCTCCCCATCCCTCCAGAGGGAGAATGGGAGTCTCAGCTGTGGCACAACCAGGGCTTCTGGCCCTTCTGAAATTCACATCACACTTGTACTCTGTGAGCAGCAAAGCAGGGAGAGAACCACTGCTGGGTGGTGTGACAGGAGCATGGTCTGTGGGTACAGTGCTGGCAGAAGAACAGAGCCAACAGGAGAGTTGGGAAGTGTTCAGTTCTTATGGGAATGGCAGACATTAGGTACCTCTTGGGGCAGAGAGATGGAAGAGAATTATATTCCGTTTAATCCTTTCCCAAACCCCTCAGCTATTTCAAAGGCTTTTTCCTGTGACCTTTTGAAGTCCCCAGGTTTTGCTCTGAACAGGGGTTGCCTGCTAGGTGATGCTCTCCTGCACCAGGCAGGATGGTCCCCAGTCAGGTTCTCCTGCATCACTGCTCCCATCACCTTCATCCTGCTCCACCCTGAGCCCCTGGGCACAGCAAAGGGCTTTTCAAATCCTCCAGCTCCCCATCTCCCTGATCTTCCTCCCTCACCATCAGATCAGCTCATTTCCCTTTAAATCATTTCCCCTTCTACTCTACTAAATACAATACACATTTCCATTTGTTTTCTTCTGTTGTGGGTTTTTTTTCACATTTCCCAAATTATACCCTTTCTAATAAGTGTGAAACTCTTTGCAGTGAAATATGGTGGCACTAAGGGTGAAATCTGCCAAGGGTTACAGAGAATCAAAGATTAAACTGTCTCGGAAGGCAGGATGGGGAAGGGAAAGGAGAAAATCATCATCAAGGCATACGGAGGATAAACAATCCCTTCTAAAATGTGAGAAAAAAAAAAAAAAGATACTAAAAATGGCTCCAGAAAGACAGAAATGAATACTCAGCTTCCCACATCATCAGAAGGAAGCTCACAGACAAATGAAGATGTCTCGGATGAAGAAGGTGCCTGTCAGAAATAGGACAGGCTGCTCTGTGCTGCTCCTCCAAGCCCTGAGCACCATCCCTGCCCCACAGGGCTTGGAGAAGCCCTTGGACACTCCTGGCCAGAGGGGCAAGCAGTCAGCTGTGCACTGAGACAGGCAGCTTGGTACAACCACAGCTCCAAACAGAGTCCCTGATGTACATTCTAAACTGTGTGGGGAAAAAAACCCACCTTCTTTTCATTCCAATCTCCACAAACACCACCTGACGTGGCCCTAATGTTCAGAGTTACCTTCTCAGTCCTGCCAACTGCAGCACACACACGTCTAGTTTCCAGCCTTGCCTTCCTTTGAAATGCAAACACTGCCTCTCAGAGCCAGATCCTTTGTAGAAGCAGAAGGGAAAACTACACAGAAAGACAAATCACGAGAAGATAATCCCAGTTTGGCTTGTCCTGAGTCCCTGGTGCTGCCCACCCTCCACGGCACCCCATCACACCTCTGTCCCAGCAGGGCAGAGCAGTGCCAGGGCACAGGTCCTGGAGAAGGGGGCCAGGAGAAGCTTCAAACTCCTCTAAGACAGGACAGTGTCTCTCAGGGGATTTCTGTCACTCCAGCCTGGCTCCTGCAGGGAGATGGTGCCAAGCCACCAGCTCTCCCATCAGCCTCAGCCATGGGCTCCCCAAACCCCCCACAGAATAATTATGGTTGGAAAGGACCTCCTGGATCTGAGTCCAACCATGCCTAATAAAAAAAACCAAAAATCAAAACCCCACAGCAAACACAGTCCCCTCCATTCCTGCTCTCAGAGCCTGTCCTGAAGCACCTTGGCAACTCCTTTCTTGAACACCTCCAGGGTTGGTGATTCAACCCCCTCCCTGGGCAGCCTGTGCCAGGGCATCACCACTCTCTCCATCAATAATTTCTTCCTAATATCCAGCCTAACCTTCCCTGCTGCAGCTTCAGCCCATCCCCTGGTTCTTACTAAGGAGAAGCCTCCCCCACCTCTCTGCACCCTCCTGGCAGGAGCTGCAGAGGGCAGTGAGCTCCCCCCTCAGCTCCTCTGCTCCACACTGCCCATGCCCAGCTCCCTCAGCCTCTCCTCACACCCCTGCTTCTCTCAGCTCCTCTGGACACCTTCCAGCCCCAACATGCCTGTCCTGTCATGGGGGCCCAGAGCTGACCCCAGCACTGGAGTTGAGACCTCACCAGGGCTGAGCACTAGGGCCCCATCCCTGCCCTGCTCCTCCACGGTCGCTCACTCTGTGTGGCAGGAGCGTTGCCACTGACAGGGACAATATTAATGGGCTGCTATCAGCTGGTTGTTGTTTCAAGTGTATCTTAATTACACTGGGTAGTTCTGGGCCCAAATTCCCTGGCTCTCAGATAGTGACACAAGGCAGTGCACTGGAGACAACGTTCCCTGCAGAGATCACAGCCTGTGCTGGCCACACCGGGGAAATATTTTCCGGTGATGGAAATAGTCTGGAAGAAGAAACAAAACATGAGCACGCAGCAAGACGTTGGCTTTTTTTTCTTTCTTTCTTTTGGGGGGGTCGGTTGTTTCATCTGACTTGGAATCTGCTGAATTGGTTCATTGTTTGCAGAGGGATCTGAGCAGAATTAATGATGCACAGGCAGGACGAGGGGCTGTTGTGCAAATGCTGCGGCCAGACATTCTCCAAGATCTGTAATCTAATTTAGCTCGGAGAGTTAATGATTTTAATGATTTGTTGTGATCTCAAAACAACTGTTAGGAGATAAATCTACATCATTAAACCTATTATGGTGTTTTTGCTTCATTTAGCAAATGGTGTTTTTTTGTTCTGAAGACGCCCACATTTTAAACAAGCTGAGAGGTCAGGGCTGAGGGGAAGGAACAATTTATCCCCAGCTCCCTGGGAGACTGAAATGAAAGGTGTCCTTGGGAAGAAAACAATTCTTCACCAATGTTATTGACTATTTGATAAACAGAAAGCTTTGCTCACACTGTGATGGGTGTCACTGGGTGAGCGCCGGGCAAGGATTCTGAAGACAGCCCCGAGCTGACGGTTCGGGATCGCTGGCTTTAAAATCCAGATACTTCTCAGGGAACCACCCTGGGCTGCTGAGCTCACTGACACTCACTGCAGTTTTCAGCAAGAAAAAGATGTCAACGTTGAGCAGCTTTTTAGCAGCTGGTTAGCTCTGGGTGGGGTGATTCACTTCTAGTTTTGGAAAGACAGGTCCACATCCCTGAGCGCAGCAGGCGCTGAACTGACAACTCCACGGAGAAAGCCAAGTACCACTGAAGACCCCATGTCCTCCAGCAGCTATCCCACACACCAAACCCAGTCTGAGGAATAAATTCAGGTATGACTGATACGAGGTTTAACACACGAAATGTGCATTTAATTCTCAAGATGGACTGCTAGCACTGTCATTCTCCTCAAAATAAGGTGCATAATCCTTCCACGTAGCAAACACCCGACACCACAGACACCAGTGGACTGACTTGCATCATCTGCTACACCTTTCACACCCTCGGGGACAAAGTCTGTGATGAAGGGCCAAGGCTGAAGCTCTGAGAAGTGGTCTCAGCTGCAGAAGGAAGCTGGGGAGAGCGTGGTCACAGTCAGCAGCGGGTGTCTGGCTGCGGCCACATCCCCAGGCATTATGATGCTGATGAGGGGCTGGAGTTCAGCTGCACTTTCATTGTGCTCTCCCAGCCCAAGTTTCCTCCAGTCTGTTCTGTTAAAAAGCCTTTTATGCTGACTGTGAAGAGGATGTGAAGAGGAGAAGCAGAGGATGGATGTTTCCTTACTTTTTGTGTCAGTTACAGAGAAGAGAGCAAACAATCAGCCTCTTCCCTGCCACTTTCAGGAGTCTATTATGATTCCACTACATTTGCTTAAACTAAATATTTTATAAATGTAAAATACGGAGTAAAGAAAAAATAAACATTCCTGTGAACAGCAACGACTGTTTTCTTGCCCAGCTCCTGGGGCAGGGAGGAGTATTCAGTTCCTCAGATGTCGTTCAGGATCCAGTCCCCCGAGTGCTGGCTGCCAGCTGCCCAGCAGGGCTGCCTGGCACAAAGCGAACCGGAGGATGCAGGGGGAGGGAAATGCATTTGTCTGGGGGGAAGTTAAGCTCCCACTGGGGCCTGAGCTCTGTCCTTGGAGCCTTATAATCCCCTGCCCTGCATGGATAGCACAGACATGCCACTTCAATAAAGCAAAGTAAATAAAGAGTGGAGAAAATTCCTTTTGGTTGTGTTTATTTTGAGGAAGTTTCTTTCTTCAGCTCTGAACATTGGGAATGGATTTTATTACCCACTGGGACATCTCCAAATGTAGCAATTGAACTTAAGAGGGAAAAAATGTCCTGTTCTGCCCTTCCACAGCACAGCCAGGAGCACACTCAGAGCCCCCACCACCATCCTACCTGCTCCCCACCACCATCCCCTGTGGCCAAACTCAACACTTAACCTAAATTAGATCCTCATTTACACCTTTTAGTCAATCACATAAATCAATAAACTCACATCTCTAATTACCAAAACATAATGTGGAGGAATTACGTTCCTAAGCTGCTCATAGCAACAGTAATGACCCACAGGAGGGTCCCCACTCCCACCCCTACCTGCACAAGCTGTCAGAGCATCTCCCACGAGCGGGTCCAGCCCCAGTTCCACCCAGCACACACTGGCCAGCCCCTCAGGACAGCTCTGCACTCAGTGCTTTAAGAGGAAAACCTGCAAGTCTGTAGCAAAGAAGGACTTGGGCATTTGTATTCTGTCTTGGAGAGAGGGAGTAAATAAAGAAACCCTTCCAAAGAAACAGCACTTTTCAACCTCAGGTGGGAAAAATTTTTTTTTTTTTTTCTAATTTGAAGCTTAGATTAAATTTCAAGGTCATTTTGTTGTATCCCAACCTGTGCAGCCTTTACTCAGCACTGAGTAGTTGGGAGTTGATTCTTTCTGAGCATTTTGGTACAGAAAACATCTGGTATTACACTCGAAGTCAATATATGTAAATTATACTAATACAGTTGAAAATGTGATGGCTTCGTGATTGCACCTGCCCAGGAGAGCCATAGCTGAAGATGCAGTGCTCTATTTTCTGGGGTTACTCATATGATTTTACAGTTTCCTATCTGACAGGAGACACCCTGTTCATCATTCTGACCACTCCTCTCGTGCCAACTGTTGCAGCCGTGCCTGGCTGTGCTCTGATAGTCGGAAACTACCCTCCAGGTAGAACAAATGTTGGTTTATTTGCTGGGTGGAAATTTGTTAAATAAATCATAGATTCATAGTGGCATAGGAAATGAGCAATAAGCTGTGCCTGGAAGGTTAGACATATTGTACTTCAAAATAAGCAGGAGGCCACTTTGCAATGCAAAGGAGAGGCGTCGGGAAATGGGAAGACACATCTGTTAATCATTTCTCCCCAGCACCCAAAAGGTTGTTTCTCTGGAGTGCCAGCAGAGCCCCGTTCTGACACCAAGTGCCCCTGGTGAATTAGCAGCAATGGCTCCTCTGCCCACATCCAGCTGCCACAAGAACACCTTGGGAGCTGCTTCTTGGGAAGCTCTGCTGCCCTTGGCTGCCTGGCCGTGGCTCAGGATGGGGCTGAGGGTTCCATCCTGCTGGGAGTCCTGGATGCTTTTCCACTGTGAAACACCCCAGGGTGTCACTGCTTAGTCAGGGTTACAGCCCAGGGTGTGTCTTCTTTGACAATTACCGATGAGTTTCCCTTAGGCAGGAATCCAGAGAAAGGCTGTTTCTGAAATCTTCCTTCAAAGTGATGTCTGATAAATTTAAATTTTAATAAGTTTAGCACTGCTAACCCTTCCAAACATTTAGTATCATCTTTACAACCCTTTCGTTCCTCTTCCTGATCATTCTACCTGGAAATATTTAAAGCAAGCATTTGAAAATACACAGCAAGCCTGTACGTCTCTTACTGACCTGAATCCCTGTTGGCATCAAACACTCTCAACGAGAGGCACAAACCAGGAGCTGTTTCTGCTGCAGAGTAAGGGCCTTTGGAGCAGCTTCCCTCACCACAACCTGATTGTTTTCAGAGGCAGAGCCATCCTGCAGCACAAGCACCACCAAACCCCCAAGACTGATGCCAGCCAAGCCCTTTCCCTCCCCAGCAGCAGGATGAGCTCCCAATGGAGACCCTGCTCCCCTCTCCAGGAGCAAGGGGGGTCTGGGCAGCTCAGCACCCCAGAATTCTGGCACTGGGGGTTTTAACTCCCCCGTTCCCTGTATCTCTGTGGTGGGTCCTAGATGCTTCTTGAGGGGGGCCCCCAGAGTCCATGCGATTTGGGCATGAAATCCCAGCTACTCAGCCTTCCTGCAAGGCTCACACGGACTTTCTTGTTCCTCCCACACTCAGAGGGCTCCTTCTCCAATCACTGGCAGCTATTGCTATTTTTTCACCCTTAAACTACTCAGAGAAGAGAAAAAAGCAGCGAAAGCAAGGCCAGAGCAAGTTCAGCTAAAGCAGAAGCGATGCTCACTGCTGCAGGGCAGTTCAAACTGAACTACAATGTAGTTTAGATAAACAAGGATTAATTATCTTTCTGTTAGTCTGCGAGGCAACTGATATCACATATAATTAAATTATTTTGCAATTATGACTTTGAGGGCTTAACCAAGAAGGATAATAAAGGTAGGATGGGTTTGGGTTTTTTTCATATCTTGCAAAACAGTTTCACATTCAGACTCTTTTGGTTTCCTGCATTAGCTTGTGTAAACTGTGCCAGGGCATGTTTCCCTCTTCTTTTATTTGCCCATTGGGTCGTTTACTTATTGGAATTGAAGTCAGAAATGGTTTGCTCTCACAAGCAGCACTGAATTTCTAATAAATATGTAAATAATATATCCCTGAGCTGTTGCCTTTGGCGTGTGTTCATACATTATCCTGTGCAGTAGTTAGTCTGCTGTGAACACAAGCTTGTTTGAGTTGGAAGAGAGATCCAGGATCTAAACAGAGCCCGGGAACAGCATCATCCTGCACAGCCTGGCAGGTGCTGCCCAGCACTGCAGAGGGTACCACTGAAAACATCTCAGCAGAGAAAAGAAACTGGAGACGAGCTGAGGCCAGGGTGCAGGGAATGGCAGCTCAGCCCTGGGGAGGGAGCAGAGCTGAGCCAGGGGATGTGACAGAGCAGGGATTAGGAAAATCAGCAGGAGGATTTTGGGGGTTGGAAGCTGATCCTTCAGGGTACAGAGTGACCTGGGGACAAGGGAGATGCCCAGACACTCAGACTGTGCCCACAGAAAAGAGCCAATGACTGGGAATGCAGAAGTGCAAGTGCTCAGCCAAACTCCTCGTGGCTCCAAGGAACCCACTGGAGATGCTGATTCAAAAGCACAGTCTGTGAGCACGAGGTGCCCTGCCCAGGGGATGCCAGTCAGCTCCTGCCTGGGAGGGCCCTTTCTATTTCCATCCAGCTCCGAGGAAGAAAGTCTCCTCTGGTTCCTCTAGCTCCTGGCACCGAGACCTCTGCGAGGGAGGGCTCAGGGGACTGTCACTGCTCAGCATGTCCTGGCAAGAGACAGGACCTGGAGGGAGCTGCTGCAGTTCAGCTCAGCCTCTGTGACCGAAGCCCAAGTGCAAAGCCCAGCAGCTACAACTTGCCAGTGCTGAACTGCAGCACTTCTGCCAATTTCTTCTATGTTTTTCTATTTATTTTTCCTCTTTTCTGCTTGCTGTCCTCAAATAAGAAGCCAAGAAGGGTGAGCACTGGCCCTCCTAAGGTTTGGAAAGCTCTGTGTCCTCAGAAAACTCCTACCCCTGTGCCCATGGCTGGTTTCCATCCACCTTTGCTCCCCAGCCCAGAGGGGATCCAGACCAGTTTGCTCCTTCACACCTTCCCTTTCCAGTAGGAAACCCCATCTGTGCTAACGGGGGAAGCAACGTGCCCAGATCTGCCGTGGAAATAGACCCAGCTTTGCTTCCCTGGGCTGAGGCTGGAATAAGGCAAAGAAGATGGAGAAAAGCAGCTGTTATTTATTTGGGGGAGAGCAGAAGGTTATGCATTGCAATTAACCAATGAGATAATGAATCTCTGCACTCACAGTAGATCCATAGGCACTCAGGACACGATGTAATTCCACCCCTAGAAGCATTTTCACATCTAATGGCAGAAGAATGTTTAGCACTCCTGGTGCTTTATCAGCCAACTGCCCCACTGTAGCTCCTTGGCCTTTGCAGATTATTTTCTCAGGGATTTTCTCATCACGCCGCTGATTAATTACTCTAATAATCATAATTTTTCTTCTAATAAAAAAACCCTCTCCCCATTCATTAACTACATTGCAGGTAGGTGACAGTGGTAATTATACTCTGGAAGTACTTCTGAATTATCTTTTCTAATCCAGCCCGTGCTGACATTTTTGAGAGAAAAACAACATTTTGTCTTTCTTTCATCAGCAGGGTAACATTTGAATATGCAAACAGTGTCAAAGCCTGCCCTCCAGGCGTTCTCCTCAGCTATGATTTATGAGCTGTGGCCATTGGATTTGCTATCACAGACCTCCAAAGGTCATTAGACAAAGAGGTTTTCCCTCCAGGGGTCCCTTGCCATCTTTATCTTCTGATATTTTAATTTTTTTGTTGTTGTTTTTTCTCTTGAAGCATCCATCAGGAGATGTGCTGGGAGCTGCCCCATATGCCTGTCTATTTATTATTTATTTATTCAGGAGGGTAGAAATCCCAGGCAATGCTCCAGCTGCAGAAATCCCATCAGGGATCCCATGGGGGCAGATGGGCACATTTAGATTCCCAGGTATCTGAGACACCTTCAGTCTCAGGGTCTGCAGCTCCTGCCTTTGAGGAGGGGAATTTCCACCTAAGGGCCTGACTTTGGAGCTCCCATGGAATCACAGAGTGCTGGGGGATGGAAGGAACCTCCAAAGATCATTGAGTCCAACCCCCCTGCCAGAGCAGGACAGAACTGGAGCAGATCAGGCAGAAATGCTCCAGACAGGACTGGGAAGTCTCCAGAGGAGACTCCACAACCTCTCTGGGAAGTCTGCTCCAGGCTCTGTCAACCTCACCCTCCTCACACACAGAGTGGGGATGTAAAGAGGGAGAAAATGATTATATATGTTAGTATTATATATATATATTAGCATAGCTGGCAATGTTAACATACATATGTGCAGGAAATATTGTCCCTATACACCCTGAGCAGCCACAGCTTGCTGAGTGTCATCACAGGAGCTCAGAGTGAGCATGGCAATGAACACAGAGCAGCTCCCAGGAATCCTTGTCCGTGGCCATTTCCTCCAAAAGGACTGGTTCAGATCCAGGAGAGTCAACTGCAAACACCTGACTGTGAAATTCAAAACACGAACTGACAGAACAGTGGATGTGAGTGGGGCTGAGGGCAGTGCTCATGTGCTCAGCCCTTCCAGGCACTTTTTTCCTCCAGCTAATCTTTCTTTTGCAGTGGATCAGTAACCTCTAACAAAAGATCTGTCCATTTTAATCACGCTCTTCCTTCCTCCTTCCACCCTCTTACATCCACAGCCACGTTTCCTTTGTTGATCCCATCGCAGAAGCCTCGGGGCTTTAGAAAAGTCTTTTTCAGCATGATTATATACATCTCTTCAACCTTTCTTGCCCCTTTCCTTTTTGCTGCCACTCACCATTACAGAGCTCCAACGCACTGCAAACTGGATGTGACAACAATGTTCTAGATGGGTACTTTAATATATCTATAAATAAAATCAGTAGAATACACAGATCTATCTGTGCTTTTCAAATGGCAACAGAGAACTGCACATTTCTACCTCAACTGGTGACTTGGCTGCTGTGTTCTGGGTTTGGAGGCCACTCAGGCAGCTCCCAGACAGCTCCAGACAGGGTTTGCTGCAGGATCCAGCCAACCTGCAAAGTTCCTGCTGCCAACTGTTGGATGCCTACAAACTGCTCTGACTGTTCAGGCTGAGTGTTCCTGCAGGTGAAGCTCCACCAGGCAAAATCTCTGCTGTAAAAATTCTGCTGCCTTCTTTATTCTCCCCTTTATTAACTCTTTTATTTCTTCAGGACACCTTGGCTTTCTTTTTTGTCTCCACTAAAGTCAGGGAGAACCTTCCCACTGAAGGCAAAGGAGACATTTTTACACTAAATTTAGGTCAAAATCAAATAAACCCCTTTTGATGAAAACAATCTATGCACCAGGTACCCCACAGGATTGAATTCCAGCTGTGACAGAAAGATGGGACCCTCTGTGTGATCTCAGCTATCAAAATCCACTAGCTGTTGTTTCCAAAGCACTGCCCTTACATTATGAAAAGCATGATTGGGGTGTGATTTATGCTCACACCTCTGGAAATGCAGCAGATCACTAATAGTAAAATTAAATCTAATAGTCTAGATGATAGAAGATATAATAAGCAGACAATAGTCAGCTATATAATAAGTAGTAAACTACTACAAGGTATATAAAATGTCAGCTGTAAAATGAGAGCTGCATGTGAGGGCAGTAAAACCCCAGCTGGTCTCCCAGTTCTGCATCCCTGCCAGTTCATCCCAAAGTCCCGTGTAACCTTCAACCAGCTCTCTCAAGATTGTTTGCCCTACTTAGAACAGAAATGGAAAGGGCCTTGGGAAGTGCACTCCCAAAGAGCTGCTCCCCTCCTGCTAAGCTGCACTGACACGGCAGACAGGGTCTGTAATGAGCAGAGCTACTCCCTGCTCTGAGACAGGGGTGGGCAGGATGCAGTAGCTCAGGGACATGCTCCTCAGACAGCTGTGCCCTCCCTGCCCTCCTCTGCCTCCACACCATGCCCACAGACAGCTCCTCTCACATCGGATCACACCACAGAGCACGTCTGGGAGGCACTGCACTGACTCCTGTTTGCCAGGCTGTGCAGAGGCTCTTTTGGATCTTTGGCTTAGTTACAAAAATACTGGGTCTTGAAAACTTCTTACAGGGCATTTGAGTTGAGAAAGAATCACAGAATGGGGTGGAAGGCACCTCTGGAAATCACTGAGCCCAGAGACTGCCAGCACAGTCCTGGTCCTACACCAGTGACCTCTCTTGGTAACAGCTAAAGGTTTAGATCTTTGCTTACCCCAGTGAGAGCTGCTGCCTGATGACTCTGCAAAGCTCCCGTTCAGGTACCAGTTACCCTCAGCAATAAAGCAACTGGGAGCTCCCTGCCAAGTGGGGGCCAAGGGGAGAGCTGCCTGAGCCCAGCTGGGTGCAGAGCTGGGGGACAGAAACCAGTGCTTAGAAACACACTAATAAAATCTGACATTTGGA
Organism: Corythornis vintsioides; assembly: GCA_025447755.1. NCBI lineage: Eukaryota > Metazoa > Chordata > Aves > Coraciiformes > Alcedinidae > Corythornis > Corythornis vintsioides. The sequence continues at coordinate 84,008 of JAOEGS010012773.1, read as the reverse complement.
TCTCAAAGAGCTCCCGAGCTCCTGCTGTCACCCAACAGCCCAATTCACTCAGTCCCTCAAGAAACCAAAGGACCCCACACTCACTGAGCACTGACTCTCAGAGGAACAACCCGTGTGGCAGGGGAGCAAACACAAATGGAAACGATCTGCTGTCAGGTCTGCCAGTTAGGCTCAGTGCTCCAAAATCCCCCCTGCTTCCTCCTGTGGGGAGAACACCTTGTTATCCCCTGGCCCCCTCCCCTGCTCTTGTGCCCTGACAGGTGGAGAGCTCTGGCACACCGACAGCCAGGGCTGAGCGCTCGTTATGGCGAGGGCAGCGTTCCCAGATGAGGGAGCTGCACCATCTATCCCCGGCAGGTTCACTAGCCCACAGCTAGAGAGATTTGCCATCACTAACCCTGCTCTTCACGAGGTTAACTCCTCCTTGTGTTCACTGGGAGCTCTGTAACCACATCCTGCCAGTTCTGGGCACAGCGACCACAGCATCTTCTGTTCCCCTTGGTTGCCATAGCCAGCACTGAGCACCACGCTTGCTGCAAAGGTCTGTGTGTGCACAAGCACTTGATGGTCTTTCCTAACCACTCATTAGGCTAATAAAAGCAATTACCTCTACCCACAAAGCCAGTCTTACTCTGTACACATCACATCTCTCAGCCCATGGAAGGATTTATGTGGGTGCTTAACTGTGAGCGTGTGAACAGTCCCATTAGCATCAATAATTACGGCTGCTCTGCAGGCCTCCCCGAGCCAATGTCAGAGGCAAAGCACAAAGGCTCTTCCCCCACAGTCAGGACAGGGCTGTCCACAGGTTTCCATCTCTCCACTGCCACTATCAACTACCCACACCCCTCCCAGTCAGGCAGAGGTGCCAGTGCACAGGCAGTCACAGAGGTAGCAGTAGGTCTATGTGTGCCCTGCTGCAGAGGAGGAGGAGGATGTGAGTATGAAGAGCCCCATCTGGCTGAGTTACAACCTGATGGTTACACAGGGTCAGGACAGGAGGGTTCCCTCCAGCCTCCCATCTGGGCAATGTTCCAGCCCACTAAATAACTCTCCCCTGCAGCAGGTCTGGCCACCTTGCCTGTCTGCAGATTTACTGTTTCATCTTCATTCTCTGCTCTTCCCAACAACTGACCTCCCTCCTTTGGGCTGGCTCTGAGCTGGAGCATCCACCTCCCCTGGCAAGCCCAGGGAGGAGGCACAAGAGCTGCCAAAGCAGGACCACTGGAGCAGCACCAGAACTCCTCCTCCTCCTGGTTTAATAGATCAGATTAGCCAAAGCACAGGCTATTTCCTAAAACATCTTCTGTTTGGGGCAGGATTCCTTGCACAATGTCCCTGCAGGGGCAGCCAGTGGCACCAGGGCACCCCTTCTGCCCGGGGACAGGGAGGGTAATGCCAGGCAATGACCTGCAGGAAAGATCAGTGGGTGATCTGGTGAATTTAGGGTAGGAGAGACTCACAGTCTCCCTGATAAATGTGTGTTTCTCTCACTAATAAAAGGTTATTGTAAGAAGTCAAATAAAAATGTATTTGTGTTTAACAATTAAATGTAATTGGCAAGTGCTAATGGCTCTGTGATCACAAAACTGGGGGAAAAAGCAAAAAGGAAGAAACTAGTTTGAAGGGATTTTATCTAATTTCATTTTAATTAGATCCTTTTTCTAACTGAGTTTCTAATTTTTCAATTAGCAATTAGCAGCTGCAACTCATTCTGAGCATCACGAGGTGCCAGAGACACTAATTACACCACAGGAGTAGGAGGCTGAAAATGAGAAATAAAATTATCCATGAATGTTATTAGAAGAAAGGAATGATTACATTCTGTAATAATACACTGATGTGAGCCTAATTAGATTGAAGGATTGGGGGGGAAAATAGCAGATTTTAAAATGGATTAGAGTTGGAAGCCTACAGGTCACCTTTTTATCATTAACAATCATTAGGTATATGGCTTGGAGAGAAGCCAGTTGGGAGGGATGTTGTGTGTCTGTCACCCAGCAAGGCAGAGGTGGGCTGGGCTAGTGGGAGAGGACAGGACCTTGCTGGAGATCTCCAGATCTCCCTGAGCACCAGTGTCAGCTCCTAACATCCTTCTGCACCTTCTCTCCACCAGCTGTGAACGAGCAAGGAGAATTTACACACCTTATTTGGACACGGTTTTGAGATCCAGAACTGAAAAGAAATGCAAAAGCTTCACTTTTCATCTTCCAGAAGCAACCTCTGCCCAGTCCCTGGACTCAGAGCCTGGGGGGTTGTGGAGTCTCCTGCTCTGGAGAGATTCCAGCCCCCTGGATCTGTCCCTGTGTGGGCTGCCCTGGGTGCCCTGCTCTGGCAGGGGGTTGGTCTCCATCTCCAGAGCTCCCTCCCAATCCCCTCCATGCTGTGGTTGTGACCTCCCCCCAGGGGAAGGCAGGGAGCAGTGTCTGGGGGAGAAAGCTGCTTGATCTCATCTCTGGGGCACTGCAGGGACCGAGGGCAAAGCCATAAAGAGCCTCTCAGCAGCAGAGGGGGGAGCACTGCACCGACTCCATTTATTTCCACTTTTAAAACACCTTTTTTTTTTTTTTTTCTTTGGGAATCAATAATCTTTTACATTTGATTTAGTAATGGAAGTGACCTCTCTGCAGCTCCCATGTGCACAACTTGCGTTTTGGAGTCACTTCAAGGGTCCCCCAGTAATGAAGGATTACATCCAAATGTGGCTCTCCATAAAATTTATGAGCTCCCATTCATCCCACTCCCCTATTTGTCTTTATATATCTCACCATATTTGCCACTAATTATATTCCTCTTTATAATCTGTGCTCCCCAGTTAAGGGATGTAATTGATAGCTTCTGAAAAATCATTAATTCCAAAATGGACCAGAAGTGTTTTGTCACTCTGGCTCCCCCCCACTACTGCTTTTCTTCCCAGCATCCCCAGTCCCAGCACTAAGCCACCTCACAGCTCATAGAAGATGCAGTAAAGGTACTGACATATGAGAGGGAAAAGACTAGTGAATTAATCCCAAACTCTTGGGTTCTTCCCTTTCAACCTCTCCACCAACTCCCTGCACTGACTCCTGCCAGGGTGAAAGATTAGTGCAGAATGTCAACAGAAGTTGGGGGAAAGGCATAATAATAATAAAAAAACCAACCAAACACCACAATAAAACCCTTCATTTAGAATTCCACTGTTGTAGCACATGGTCCTCTGGAGCTGGAAATTGTCTTTGCAAGCAGCTCTGCTTTGTCGTGGTGCCACACGAGAGTTTGGTGATTTAGGGGCAGTGGGGAGCAGCCTTGAATAAATAAACCAGACATTTATTGCAGGGGAAAGGAGCGAGAGTGGCAACAAAGGTAAATAAGGGAGGCTGAAATAGCCAGAGTTTTCCATTCTGCTAAAGAACCCGGAGCTGGGGGGTCTGGGGAGTGGGAAGGGGAGAGAAGCCCACCCTGCTGCAGCCCCAGTGCTGCTCCAAAGCTGACCTGAGCAGGCTGTGGGCTCTGCAGTCCTGCTGCCCCCTCTGCAACGCTCGAGCTGCTCCCTTTCCAAACCAACCTCATCCTTTCCTTGTCCCTCTCCTGTTGCTACCACTCTCTGGGGGCAGGAGGAGGGAGGGCAGTGCTGGGGGTGATGTGCAGTGACCACAAACAGGTTCTCGTGGTGCTGAGCCTGCAGAGTTCTGCCTCCCTTCCTCAGCAGAGCTCTGTGTTCAGTACACAGGCAGTGCCTACCAGCCCCAGCCCAGCCACCAGCCGTGGTGCAAGAGGGACCCTCTCACACCCACCACACGGAGCTGCTCAGGCTCTCCCTGGCCATGGGTCCTGTAAGCTCTGCTCATCCTGATGCAAATCTGCTCCAGTTCCCTGAGCAGTGCCGTGGATAAAACCAACTCATACTAGCCATGCATTTGGAGGCTGGTTAACAGGTCTGGCCCACCCTCTCCTGCCAGAAGTGCTGCATCTGCAGAGCTTAAGGGGAAGAACCCAGGAGAACCTGGTACTCCAAAGCACTCTGCTCCTGTTCCCTTTCCAACAGCACCACAATCATTGTGAAGTTGTAAAAAAAAAAAAAAAAAAAAAAAAAAAAAATCCATGTCAATTGCTTTAGGCACATTTAACATTTTACTTCACAGTCATTCAAGACTTCTTTTAACCAGGCAAAAATTCCAGATCATAACTACACAAAGTAAGGCCATTTCTTGCCCTGATCAGCCTTGATTCCCCTACTGAGAGGGCTGACCATGCAACCAAGGTACTAGTGGCCACCAGAACCTCCCTCCTGGTCACCTTTCTGTTCTCCTCCTGCAAAACCTGGTGAGCTTTGGCACACGTGCCAATAAAAGCTTGAGAGTTAATACTATTCACGAGCTGCACAGTCAACCCAGAAGAATTTTAAGGCAAAATCACCACTTCAGATACAATCCAAACGGCCTCCCAGTCTCCAGGAGGCTGCAGTAGTCAGGCAAATAAGCCATGGGAATACAGAGCTGCTTGCCTGCTGTGCCTCTCTGCAAGGTGAACCAACGCAGCTGGGCCTGCTTGTTTTACTTCAAAGCTTTCCAAGAACCACACGTTTCCAGCAAATATTTCCACCCTCTCATCTGACACCGAACAAGCAGGAAAAATATGGCCCCTCACAAGAAATCTCAGTGTAATGTTCCAATTTTCCAGCATTTGACAGCAATCAAGGAGAGACTAATGGCTTTCCTCTGTGACTAAATCATTTAGCGACCAAGGTATTCCGGCTCATTCTCATTAAGGAAAAAAAAATATTCCACTAATCTCATTATCCCAATGTGAATAACAGTAAAAATACACCAAGACTAATGGCTCCTTCAGCACTCTGGCTCGCTGAGATGGCTCGGGCAGGGGTTCCACTGCTCCTGCCACTGCCACCTCCCCTCCCAGCACTGCCCTGCTGCTCCACGCCTGCTCCGAGGGAGACTGCTGCTCCCTCCACACACCCTGCACTTTTATGCACTGTTTTTAACTAACTTGAACAGAAAAAGAATGTGTCATGGAGTGTTAAACTTTATGGAAATTCTCCTAGAGAATAACATAATTTCACGGTGCATTACTCTACAATGACCTGGTACTTGAACAATTAATTTTTAAGGTATAGCCTTTTTCTTCCCATGCTGTATTTAGCTTTCTCCTAAACCATCAACAATACCAGGATTGCTTCCTCTTTATGATCTGAGGAGACAGTTAAAACCTCACAGCATGTGCTGCATTTTCACAATTCATCATGCAGAATATTCTGTTTGAAAACAGAGCGAAGAAGAGGAACCAAAATGGTCCAGGATTTACCTTAATTATTTCCAGCTCACAAACCCATTGCATTTCTCAGCCTACCTTGTTTTCTGCTGAAAGTCTTCCAGAGTTTCCCAGAATGCACTGAATCCTAGATGTGTCTTGGTTGGGGCTCCAGAGCTCACCCAGTCCAACCCCTGCTGAGAGCAGGGCCATCTCAGCCAGAGCAGGGTGCTCAGAGCCTCCTCAGCCCCACCTGGGATGGCTCCAGGGCTGGGGCCTCCACCACCTCCCTGGGCACCCTGTGCCAGTGTCACCCCTCTGCTGGGAAACAACTTCTGCCTCAGTTCTCATCTCCATCCACTCCTTGCTCATTTCAACCACTGCCCCTTGGCCTTTCACTGCAGGCTTTGCAAACAGCCCCTCTGCAGCTTTGGAGCAGCTCCCTGCAGCCACTGGCAGCTGCTCTAAGGTCTCCTGGAGCTTCTCTTCTCCAGGCTGGACAACCCCAGCTCCCTCAGCACACACTGAAGCCAATCTTTTCATCCCAGAGTGGGAACAGGCTACAAACAGTCACAATTCTGGCAGCACCCACACACACCAGCCCCACCAAGGTTGGCAGGGCAAGTGCTGCACCAGCCCCAAACACAGAAGAAAAAGCGATGACCCCAGAAACACGAGAACCAGGAAAACACCCGTGTTTTGTGGGACCCTTCCTGGCTCACACCTGCCCCACACAGCACCCAAAGCAGGATTTGTCCATACTGTCCCCTGGGGTTCACAGCCAGCCCCCCACAGGGGCTCTCACACAGACTCTGCATCTTATTTATTCTCTTGCCACCCACCCACCAACTCGAGCAGCCAAGTTCCACCCAAGTCATCCTATCTGCAAAGGTGCCAGCTGGGAAACCTCCTTCCCACCTCAGGAAAATTGCCATTTCTCACTGGTTTGTTTGTTTGCTGGGTTTTGTTACCTAGCAAGATGTTGGTAATTTGTGTGTGTGTGTCTGCAAAACAAGGCTCAGCAAGTCATTAGCAGTCGTCCTTTCCAACCCATATGTTTTCATGGTAATATTACCCAGGCTGAGAAATAACTCCCTTAATGTTAGACATTATTCTCTTCTGCTACACTAATCTAGTGGATTAGCTCTGCCATCTGCATATTGAAGTTCAATATTTTGATCTTTATTCCCTTCAGCACCCCACTTGCCCTCCTCCCTTCACAACAAATTAGCCCTGGGATCTTGGTAGTCACAAATACACATTCCCAGACTGGGAGACAGAAGGTTTCCAGCCAGACCCTGCATGGTATAAAACTGGTTTTTCTGTTGTTTCCCCAATAGCCACAGCAAAGAGCAGCTCCAGATTTGCCCAGTGCCAGCTGGAGCAGAATCAGGACCAGCTCTGGTCCATATGGGCTGTGCAGAGCCAGAGAAATCTCTGCCCCCAAGGGCTCTGGCCCCTGTGAGAGACAAGATGATTGTTTCCAGGGCTGGGCAAGGGCAGGGTGGGTTTCAGCCTTTCAGAAGGTGCCATGGAAAGGAGGGTGGCAGGGGCTGGCAGCAGCTGTGCCACTCACACACAAGGGCCTGGCACAGCAGGTCCCTCAGAGCTGCAAGGTGAGGCAGGGTGCCCCCAGGAGCTGTCCTGGGCAGCTGAAGGAGCCTGGGGGATGTACCCAGGGCTCCCATGTCACACACACCAGGCTGGAGCTGGAGTTGGGGTCCCTTCCTACCCTTCTTGTGCTGGCAAAAGTGCTGTGTCCAGTCCTAGAGGAGCACAGAGAAGTGAGAGGGGAGAGGCAGCCACTGTGGACAGAAGTGTTCTTAGAGCAGCCCTGCCTGTGAAATGAAGATGTCTGTCCCTCAGTGAACACGTTAGGCTGTGGAATTATTCTCAGGCTATTCTCTAGCTCCACTGGCCAAAACATTCACATCAAACTGCAACACAAAGTCCAGTCACAAGGAATTTTTCAGTCTGAGTTTTGATGGAAAATGCAATTTACAAAAAGGAATCAACGTTTTCCTGACAAGGCATCAGCAAATGACACTCCTGAGCTGCTCCACCACCTTCTAAGTGCTGCAGCTTAGAAGCCTTCGAGTTATTTCCTCATCTACTGGGATTGTGGCTAGAGCACCATTTCCTGACTCCAGCTCCTCTCCCAGGAGCAGCCACAGGACTGAGCTCCCATCCAAGGGAACTTTCCCACCCAAGAGACCTGGCAGGGAGAGCTTTAACTTGAATTAAAATACAACTCCTTTCCAGTTGTAGAGCTGAACTCCTCTTCCCCTCTACACTGGTTGCTCAGGGGAAAAAAAAAGAAGACAAAACAAGACAGCAAAACAAATCCCTGTGGATCAATCCCTTGGACAGACTGGCATGATTTGTTTTGTTTAATTGGAATCAATATGGTCCTGCCACTGCAATTGCCACTGTCCCTGAAGAGCCCTTACGATCTCCATGGAAATAAAGGTGATGGAAACAGCATTATCCAGACATCAGGGGCACAACAGACCTAACTGCCTCCATTTGAGACCTTATGGTTGACTGTCAATACACCATTAGGGACCTGGATCTTGCCACTTCACTTTTCCTCGAGCCCATTACAGCTTCTGTGACAATTAACACCAGCCAGGGGCTGCTGGAGGGGAGAGGCAGCAGAGCTGGGAAGAGCCCTGAGCTGTCACAGCAGCACATCTCATTGCAGCACAGGGGAGTTTGTTCTTGTGTCCTGGCTCAATTCCAGCATGGCCAGTCACATTGCACCCCCCCAGACATCCTCTGTATTTTCCAATTCATATTTATTGCCCAGCCTTGTCTCACTCCCAGCTGTTTAACAGAGCTGGGGCCCTTAGATGGAATATTCTGTTTGAAAGATGGTTGGGTTTCTGTTTCAGACAGATGATGTACAGGTTGTGCAGTGCTTGAAGATCTATTGGGGTAAAAGTAGCTATATTTCAATTGATGTCAAGGAAGTCATTTACTGTTGTATCTTGGGAGCTTAAATGTAAAGAGCTTTAAAGCATTTGAAGTTCTGTGTGTGAGGAAACTAAGGTAGGAGATGCAGCCAATGCTGCTGAACAGCAGTCATAGGCTGGACCTCTGAACAGTGCTTCTCCTCAGAGAGAGCTGAGCTTGGAGCAGTTCCTAGCAGTTCTTCCTGGGAAAACTACCCTTTGAACACCCACTAAACCTGCAGCACTAACCCTGTTCATTCCATGGCCAGGCTGCACTGCAGCTCATTGCTACCTGCTCTGGGCCAGGTTGGTGTGTCCTGCTCCTCAGGGAGAGCTGCAGGCTCAGGAGCTGCCCAACAGGGTGGAAAACACCCAGCAACACCTGCCCCATTTTCAGCAGAAAAAGCAGCTGCTCCAGGGAAGGACAAACCCCCATTTGACCTCTGAGTCGTTCTAGCTCTTGAATCCCATCAGCAGTTGTGTCATTTCTCACTCTCTGCTGCTGCCTGTCCTCCCCACACACAGGAACCCCGTGTTGCAGCCTGGCTCGGTGTGATGCATGATGATGAGGTGGCAGGCAGGTTTAGCTGGAAGCAAGCATTAGGGTCACACTATTACTTTGCCTGAGATGAGTTGTCTCTGCCTTTGAAAAAAGAGAGGAGAATAAAACTGCAGTTTACCATCTCATAAAGAAACAGTGGACAAATTACCCAGCTCTGCAGAATTGGTTGGGATTGTTAGTTAAAAGTGACAACCAGGACTATAATTTACATGCAGACTCTGGATTTAAGCAAAGTCCCCAGCACTAAATCTTACACTGGGAGCTTTCTTTTGTATTTCTGACTCATTTGGTGCTGGGAATCGTTTAACCATAGACTTTAACTGCTAATACACTTCCATGAAATGCAAAGTATAAATCAAAATTACTGGATCGTTCAAACCCTGTCTGAGTAGTTGTTTATATGGCATTTTTCTTCTACTGCTTTTGTATGGCTACAGAGACACCATAAAATGATGATATACTGTACACATCTCACTACCATCTTCTTGGCAAACTGTTGCAAATAAACAACAGCACATTTAATTATTTTCTTAGTTATAGAAAGCATAAAGGCTAATGGTAATAAAAGACACTAATAAAGGGCAGGTAAACTTATTTATCAGATCATGGGGAATGATGAATAAATGAAATATGTTATAATTAAAAGAAAAAACATCTCAGAAATCCCTGTCTCCATCAGACATAGTCACAGCCCCCCCTTGAACAACCACAATCTGAGGACACATTCATAATGGCTTTAATGGCATGGAGGTGCTTCCAGAAATGTAATTAGTATTTAGAAGTAACTAACACTACTCAGTCTGGAACTGTAACCTGGCATTGTGTAGTGAAAAAAATTGGAAGAGAAGGTGCAATGGCAGCTACAAATCAAAGAGCTCTGTAAATCAAGCCTTTATGTTCATTAATCCCAAATTATCACATTAAAATAAAGCAGCAGTTGATTAATATCCCTAAGTAACACTTACAGTTGAGTGAGAACTTGATGCTAATATACTTGATATTACAGTGCATTAATAAAGAGACTCTCCCTCAGCCAGAGATGCTCCTGGGATCCAGCTCTGAAAGCCAGACAAGGGTGAGCAGAACCACAGCAGAGCCAGCCTGGGCTCCCCTGCACCCAGTACAAGGACAGCACAGAGGAAGGGTTCTTGGGGAGGAAAACTACTTGACTGTGGTGAGAAGCACGGAGAAGACACTTGTATTTTCACATCCAGCTGAGGATAGTAACCATAAATATTTTTTCCATGGGAAGAAGCAGAAGGCATTCTGCAAGGCAGTCAGTGCTTGAAGTGTTGTAACCGAGACTGATAAATTTCACCAACCATCTCCATCGCCCTTGTCTGCAAACACTGATATGCTTCTAAACCCACAACGTGTCACAAGATGAAGTTCAGAAGACATTTTATCATCATCCCTCTGCTGAACTCCATAGAGCCCAAGTTTTAGAGAGCACCCAGTCCTGAATCAAGAGGGAAACAGAGAGGTGAGGGTGAGCTGGGACAACGGAGCACCAGGCACTGCTGCTGCCGACCCTGGCCCCGCTCCCAGGCAGGGTGGCAGTGACAAGGGCTGGCGACAGAACAGCTGCTTTACACTGCCCTGGCTGCAGAGGGGCCTGGGCAAAACCAGACACTTCAGACCAATAGATCATCATTAGTTTGGAATTTCTGCCTTTTACTTCTTCTATAGATTTCACGGTGCCAATATCCTTCCCGCCGGCGTGTTAGACAAATTAAAGTGACAAAGCTCAATATGGAAATTAAGATCATTACCATATTAATCAAACTGTCGATACTATTAAAAACTAGCATGAGCCTGCCAAATAATCATCTCACTAATGACTTAAGGCCGTGCCTTTTGTCAATTAGCAGTGCCCCAGCTCCACCGCCCCTCGCCCACTTCCAGCTGTCACCCAGGAGCAGCCTGGCTCTCCGTGGCAGAGACGCTCCTGTTACTTCTGAGGGATGATTAATTTGCTATTTAATTGCTTTGTTTTCTTAGGAAAACTCCGTGCCTTCATTACAGAGACTTGACTATTAGTACAACAGAGAAATCTGGAATTGCAGTTTGAGTCCAGCTTCTTGCTGGCACCCACTGAAGGTTTCTGCAAAGGGGAGGAAAATCCGACAGTGATTCCAACAGCAGATGACCATGAAGCTTTTCCAATAGCAATACAGTAAAACATTTGCTTGTAAAATGGACACTAACAATCTGAAGCAGCTTTTCCTTTCCAAAGGAAAGCTGAAGGATTGCCACTTGCTTGGTGAGATGGTTTTACAAGTCCAGCAGTTCATTGCAACTGCACAGACACCCCTTTGGGATCTGCATGCCCAGCTCCTGACCTAGGGACGTTGGTCTTGACTTTTATGGCTGAGCTATAAAAGCTTTGACACCGGGGGACAGCACAGCACCAAGAGCACATTCCTTCTCCCTGACATTTCCTCCCATGACACAAGGTCGTGCAATTAATGAACGGCAAAGTGAAGCCATGAAAAATGGATATTAGTGAAGTGTAACTCTTGAGTAATAACGCCGTAAGCAACCCCTGATAACAAACACATTCTCCTAATAACATCTTCAATTATCTTCATTAATGTCTGTCCATGGCAGGATGCACAGCCTGGCCCTTCAGGACCACGGCCCCGGCTGACTGGGAACACGCCGAGTGCTTCCTCCAGCTGATTTGGAGGATTGCTTGCTGATGGATGGCTTAAATGAGGATAATACGCATTTATCATCATTTTTCGGTAGCATATGCCTTCCTCATGTCATCAACAACTCGAAATTGGAATCAGATTGCTTGCATCACTCAGGAGATGCAGGGGCTCCAAGCAGACAGGCAACAGGGACTGCCAGGCCCTGCCCCTTTCATTAAGGGCGTTGCTGGTGATGCTGACAAGAGGCTGTGCCCACCCCAGAGCTCTGCTCCTGGCCACGAGATGCTCAGCTCAGGTGCAGCTGCTTCAGGGGAACACACACACCTCACATCCCTCCTGCTCTGCCTTTTTAGCACAGCCTTCTGAAAGATGCCAGACGGCGCTTCTAGGAAATTAAATCCTTTCCTCAGAATTTAGCTCAGCATGGCACTGACATCCCCCTCAAATTGGCTCTCGAGCATTTGAGTCCTATTTTGGAAAGGAAAGCTTCCAAGAAAAGGGGAGGTTATCAGTCAGCAAACCCTGGTGAGGCTCGTGACAAAGAAGGAATAATTAGTGCTCTCTGTAAAATCATCTTTTAGGATACAGCCATTATCTCTGTTCAGGAATGACAGTGAAACTAGAATTTCTGATAATACTTTCAGCCATTTACTGTGAGTGAAAGATACAGAAGTGCCAACAACCTACTCTCCTCCAGAACAGCTCTAGGCCATTTACAGCTCGCTCAGGAAGATATGAAAGACAGAACAGAGCTAATTGTTTTGTGCATTTGTGTTTCAGTTCTAGATGTTTGCTGACTTGAGCTGACGGGTTAGGACGTTCCGAGTGCTGGGAGCCATCGTTAGCAAAGCCTCCCAGGGAGTCTCTCACTGGCTATTTGCAAGGCTATTTTTTATTGCTGCACATACCAAACTGAAGATTCTTAATGTTTACAAATTCAATTAAAAGCCATGTAAAATCAAGTCCCGGTATAAAGGGAGGGAAGCTGTGCCAGCACTTCTCTTCTCGTGGAGCTTGCTTGAAATCCTGGGTAATGGGAAGGAAAATCTGAAAGAGATTTTCATGTCATCACTGAAGCCTGGCCTAGATATTTTTATAGTAATTTAAATTTAATAAAGTCATCATCTGTAAATTTGCTCTCCTCTCCTTTGAATTGGAAAACATTTAGTTCTCAACCCCTGCAGCCCTATTGTGATCATACAGAAATGCTAATGAGGTTATGTCTCAATCTACTCCTCCCTGGTGCAAACAGAGTGAGTCTTTTCAACTCAGGAACCTCATTTATCTTCTGCAAGTTCTCCTGTTGTTGTCACTACTACCACTGTTTGCCAGAGCCCTGGCAGCTGGGAAGGAAGGTGGAGAGAAGGGAGCAGTGCTGCCGTGGCAAGGTGGCAGTTGCCCTCGAGTTCAGCCCTTAGTAACAACAATTAAAGACATCAAATATAGCAAAGGTGGAAAATAGCAGTCAGGGCATCAATACAGCTAAATAGACAGCTTTGTCAGTGGAGGGGAAGAACCCAACCTTGAGGCCAGATCAGAGGAAGATGAAGAATTAGCACAAGTTATCCCAGATTTTGGGGCCCAAGATTTAAGGACCTAGGTGTAGTAGAGGAGGTATGAGGAAAAGGAAGCACTTTCTAATAAAGAGCATAAGAAAAGCTGCTGAGGTGTCCTCCTGCAGCTCCCCTAAAGGTTATTCACCCAGATGCAGTAACCCAGCAGAGTACAAGGTTTGCAGGGGGTGGATACTGGCTCCCCAAAGCCAGGCTGCTTTACTGGCTTTGCAAAAGCTCCTGCACAGAATAAGGAACAAAGGGATTAGGAAAAGGTGTGAATAATGCACTTCCACCCCTGTCTGTCCCTGCTTGCTGTAACAGATTGGTGAAATAACTTCATCCACCAGTTTATTAACAGCTTGCCCTCTCTTGTATCTCACCTCTATAATGAGATAGAGCAGATATGATGGATTACATTTTGCCTCCTGCTTCCATCCCAAATGAATTATCATTTCTCTCTCCTCGCAGCCTCGTGGTTTGGCTGCCTCCAGCCCATTAAGGGAGGAGGAGGGGGAGGATGAAGCTATGCAATGGAAAAGGTAAAGGTCCCACTGAGAAAGCAGCTTTAATTTTCAGGCTGGAAGACATGAAATTAAAAGAGAATGAGGAGATTCTCATCTTTCACGTGGCAGTACTAAGAAAACAAACAGAAAAATCCGACTGCAGGGAGCACCTGAGCAGGGAGATTTAGCAGCAAAATGCTCTCTCCTCCCCCAGGGCTGACCCAGGCACTGTGCCCCCCACCACCAGCCAGGGGAGGGGTCTCCCCCCTGACCAAAATGCCTTATTCTGCAGCTCTGCCCCAGCTGAAGCCCCCAGAGAGCCAAGTATTCCCCGAGCTGTAACTGCCCCAGCTCTGGCAACCCCACTTCATGAGAGCACAGGAGTTTTATTCACACACCAGAGCTGATCATCTAAAACCTAACACACACTTTTGTGCACCTTTAAGCCAACCCCTGAGTAACAAATTAGGGTGGTTTTTTTTCCTCAAAGCCTCTTGAAGGTTTCAGCTGCTTTAGCTGTATCAGAAAATAAAGATGCTTGCAGATTACTGATGGATCACAGTGTCAGCAGGTACCTGGGTTCTTCTCCACAAAGCCACTGCCTGGCCCCAGCCACCATCTCATCAGTCATTCAAGGACATCACACTCACAGCTCTTGTGCCTGATTAAAAATATATGTATTTAACAACTGCTAAGAATGATAACTGGAACCCCAGTCATTTTGATGTCCCAAGTTATCCAGCAACTGGGGGTCTGGAACCTCCCAGGGGCATAAGCAGGTAGTTGCCAACAGTAAGAGCTCCACAGCCCAGCTCCCAGTATTTTGTCTTTGTTGGATCTCTCAGCAGCAAGTTTGGGTAATTATACGTTGGGTGAAGATGTGACAATTGCCTTTTCACTTGAAAGTCAGTTTAGCACTATGAAAATTCATGAAGTAAAAATTAATAAGCTTCATGCAGCTTCAGTGCTGACCTCTGTTTTTAATTTCTCTTTGCCAAGAATGTGTTACAGGTTCTACTACCAAGAGCTCCTTCTTCCTACGAGCAGGAAAAAGCAGAGATCTCATCACATCTTGTAGCAACAACAACAACAATCTTTCACCCGTCAGATTTACATTCTTAGCAGCTCGCTGATATTTTCTCCTCACACCATCTTTCTGCACAGGGTTTGTTTCAAAGCACTTTTTATTCCAATGTGAACGACGGGTCCAGCCACCATTAGCAACTACAGGGAGTGAGAATCAGAGGGGTGGGGGATTCTGGATGCCAACCATGTCTAAATGGGCAAATTAAACAACAGAACAGGTTCAGCTTTTGATAAAGTTGACGAGTCGCTCACTACAAACCCAGTTACAATGAGAGCTCAGAGAGGCTGACTTGGCTTATCAGACACCTTTAATTTCCATCTTCAGAATTTCATGCTGTGGTGGGAATATGAAAGATATTGATTCTGCTGGTACCTACGATGCAGAACAAGATCTCAATTTGATTTCAGTTACCCCATGTTCTAGGCAGCAAGACAAATTCAAGCCAACAGCTCGGAAGGCAGGCACAGACACCAGGGCACACCCAGGGCACCCAGTGTGTGCCCAGTGCCCGTGGGAATGGGCTCAGAGCTTGCTCTGAACCTGCCACTGCAGGGGGAGGCTGAGCTCCTCCCTGAGGGATGCTTTTCCCAGCTCATAACCCCAACTCCAGCCCTTTGCTCTCCAGGCCAGCTACGAAGGACTCCTGTGCTGGCACAGCATCCCCCTTGTGCCCAGTCCACCCTCACAGCATCCCCCTTGTGCCCAGTCCACCCTCACAGCATCCCCCTTGTGCCCAGTCCACCCTCTCAGCATCCCCCTTGTGCCCAGTCCACCCTCTCCCACAGGCCATGTGGCCAGCACTGTCCCACTAAACAGCCCGTGCTCTCCCCACCAGCCCAGGTGGATGCTCCTCACTGAATCCCCACTGAGAGATACCAAATGATCCTGAATGTCATGAACTCAGCTTTGTAGCTGGGGCTTTGGCTTACAAGGATTAAAGCTTAAACACCCAGATCCTCCATTCTGTGTCTAATAATCCTGTAATAATACCTCCCTGAGACTCAGAAGAGGGAAGAAAATAAAAGGGGTGAAAACAAAACAAAAGGAATAAAAAGAACCCAGATTTTTTTTCTTTTAAGTTCATGAAATACATGGGTGGGCTGGAAGAGTCTGAGCAGAGCAAGGGCTGAAACAAGAGCAGAGCAACTCGGAAAAGACAAGGAACTGACTTTGACAGATGGATGTAAATTTGCCTTTCAGTGCAGGAGAACAGTTGATTCTAAGGCATGAAATCAAATTAGTGCATCTGCAGCTGCCTATGTGTCATCCAGCTTCATATTTTACACACTAAAGACATTTTTTAACCTCATGTTAGCTACACTTTTTTTTTTCTTAATATTACACTCCAGGATTTGCAAAATGGTATTGGCAGGTATGAAAATGAAAGCTGAGGCAATGGTACAATCTGTCTCATTCTCCATTGTAACATGACAGAAATCTTTTTTGGACTCATTTACTATCAGGTAGGAAAAGACTTGTTAAAAAAAAAATAAAAAATCAAAACCCAGGCTCAACTTCATCAAGAAATGCAAAAACTGTAAGCAAGGGGTTGTGCATTTCCCCCTGCAGCCCCTGCTGCTCAGCCCCAAAAGCCTCAGAGGAGCTGAGCTGGGCTGAGGAGCCCCCCACTGCTATTGCAGTGCTGCTGGAGAGCCAGGGCAGGACCATGTGTCTGCACATGCAGGAAAAAAACCCTTTTCCTTGCTAAAGACTAATTAAAGTTATTAGATGTGGATGCACAACACAGCATCTTACACTATGCCCATATGGAAGTTAAATTATCCTTTTAAAATTAAGATTTCTAAATGAGAGTCTTGTTTGCAGTCTTGAAAACTTTCATCCTCCAAGCTTTTAACTGACAAGCTCCTTGGCATTTCAAAACCTGGGAACAATGCAGACAGCAGAGATGACTAGGAATTTGTCGTCTGATTTTCCACACCAACATTACTGCACAACACTTCAGCTGTCCATGAGCAATGATTACACTACAGAGTAACCTGCCTACAGCCCTCAGAATTGATCAGAGTAGAAAGCTGAACTTGTACAGCTTTTACAAACAATTCCTGAGGGTTTGGTCAAATTCAGTACAGGATGAAATTAAACAGAGATTGATTTATGTAGAAGGAACAGTAGATGCAAGGTTGGTGTGCTGTGTGTACCACAAGTGGGATTGGCCTGTGCCTGAACACAAATCAGATTAATTGTAACAGAAAAAGGAAGGCAAAAAGGAGCAACTTTTTGCCTGTTTTCTTTCCAGTGCAAGTACCAGACTAATCTGAGAGGGGGAAAAAAAAAAAGGCAATACAGGTTTTCTTGTAACACAATGAGACAGCAAAACAAAATGAGGATTTCCCAAGTCCTAATCGTTTGATTCCAATCCCTGATGCTTCATTTGTCATCCCCTGTAGAGCAGAAAGTCAAGCTGTAATATGCTCCCAACCAGAGCCTCTTCTCAGAGCTGGATCCTGCTCTGGAATCATCTCCTCTCACCTCCCTTCAGAGCAGAACTCCTCTCTGCTGAGCCCTTCAGGACAAGGGGATCCTTTTGCTACCTGCCCAGGAGGCTCTGTCTGGAGCTGGGAATTTTTCTGTCCTTTTCTCTGGTAGAGAAAGGGAATCAACTTCTCCAGCAGGTGCTCAGAAGCCAGCAGTGGAAACAGGGGGGACTGAGAAGGTGCAAAGGGTGGGTTTGGGGCAGGATGCCCTGAGATGACAGCACAGCATCTGAAGGGCATTTCTCAGCAGAGAAGGTATCAGCCCTGGGGCTGGGTCTCTCTGAGCACTTGTAAAGGCCTTTGAACAGTCAAAATGAAACCCCAGCAAGGCAGACACTACAGCTGATCAGCTCACACTGCTAATTCTGCATCCCAACCCACCCTGAGTATCAGGGCCCAAAACACTGTGTGTTTATCATTGGAGGAAACCCCAGCTGGGTGCTGAGAACCCTCTATGCAAAACTCGTTACTGCTGCAAGACTTCACCCCAGAAATAATTCCAGCACTGTGTCTCCCATGGGAGCTGATGTAGCTTCACTACTGATGCTGCTTGAGCACCAGGGAAAACCCATCTAGTGGGGAATTTCTGCATCAAGACATGATCCAAAAGCAGCTTTTTATGTAGATCTTTCTTTTCTGACTCAGCAATACCAGTGATGAATGAGAGTGCCTGCAAAGCACCTCTGCAAGCCCCTGCTCTGCTGCAGCACTGGATGGTTTTCCCCCAACACACTTTCTTTTCCTTAAAAACCTGCTGAAGTCTCTGTCGTGTTGCCACTTGAACTCCTGTTCTTACAGGTGGGTTACATGTGATGCCTGCAGTGGGTGCACACTGAAAGCAAAGTCCAAACAATGAATGATTACCCAATCAAAGCATTTTAGGAATCTTCAGCTTGCCAAAAGCTGCTGTAATTCTGCTTAGGCTGCAAGTTGGCTTGAGAAAGCAGTATCAGAGCACCATCTTTTCCAACTGCTTGAGCTTTACTACTTAAGTTTATTTTTACTGCTTATTGTAGATCCTAGACTGACAGCTCTGCAAACTGAGCATCTTCCACTCGTGCACAAATAAGAAGCAACAGCACAGGCACCCAGTACAACTTCCCCTAATAAGGAACCCACACTGGAGACCCAGCAGCATCACCCAGGAGGGCTGTGAGCCCACAGTCCAGCCCTGCCCTTGACTTTCCTCCAGCTCACTCCAGGCAGAGGTGTTTGTGAAAGACAAGACCAGAACCAGAAATTGACATTTAGGTAACGACCAATTGATGAAAATTTCACAACCAATCTGCTCAAAGTGCACGAGCCTGCATACAAATCAAAACAGAATAACAAACACTTCAGTCTCTTGGAAGACCAGGTTTTTACACCTCTGGGTGTACACTGAACGAGCCTTTACATCTGCAGTGCACAGGTACTTGGTGCATTCCAGTTCCAATGTACAACTCCCATTTGGGTCGATTTTACAGTGCTCTGAATTCATTTACTAGCAGCAGCAAAGAGCCCTTTATTATTCCTGCAGATGAAGATGATAAGCCTGGAAAACTCATCACTGCTCTATGATCCTGTGTCTGCAGTTGGACCATCCCCCAGGCTACCAGCAGGTCCAACAGAAGTGTTTGAAATTCCCAGAGTTCACAGGCTAAAGCAGAAAAATACTATTTCTTTAGCAAATTTTTAAAATAAAACCACTTTTACCTGTAAATCTGTTGGTATAATTGATTTCTGCAGGTTCATCCCTGGCAGGAGATGAGATGTTCTCATAACGCCTCACTTCCCAGGATCTGGATGCAAATTACAGGAGCTGCACTTCCTGAAATCAGCATAAAAAAAAGTTGAAAATGCATTAGGTTGGAGTGTCAGAGTGGCTCTCAGTATAATATTTCTATTACAGCAGCTATCCAATTGGAAAAAAAACCCAAAACCCAACACAACAGCTGATCCTCACACAGAAGCAAAAAGCAGCTAAGTTTGCTGCTGTGAGTTGGACACTCTGCACACTTATATTTACATACCACACAGTTTATGACAAGCTAGCAATTAAAACTCTTTTCCTACCTCAAATGAGGTCATTTTAGGTACTAGTGACATGCAGAGCTGGGAGCACTGCCCAGCCAAGCCACAGAGGTGCAGCCTCTGCTTCCCAAACCTCCTGGACTTGTCCCCTGAGCTCCAATTTGCCATTTGGCCCCCAGTCTCCCCGGAGGCTTCTCCAGAACTCGTCATTCCTGGGTCACCCACCCCCTTCACGTGCCCAAAACCACACTTTCTGCCGAGCTGACTGCACGGGGGGTGGCAGAGCTCCCTCTCCATGAAATGCCACCACCCTGCCCTTCCTCTGGGTGTTGTGACTCACGAGGCACAAAGCAGGTGGAGAAACCACCTGAGCAGGAGCTGGACCCCTTTGATCTGCTGCCTGGTGCTGGGATGTCAGACAAGGCTCCTGCAAACACAGGGCCCTACTGATGCAGCTTCTGAAGCAGCCCTGTCTGCACCTAAAGCTACCCCTCCACTGGGATGAAAATACCCCAACACTGTGGAACTCCTAACAGGCTGTCCAGAAACTGGCTCCAACCCACAGCTGGGAGAGCAGGGCTAAATGCAGAGGGAATTCCTTTAAACTGCATTGGTGTGGCCAGGGGAAGTGACAGGACTGGAGGGCAGAGGGAGCAGCAGTGGCACAGAGTGAGGAGGTGTCTGTCACCCACAGCATCCTGCAGAAGCCTCACCTGAAAACCCTACCACAGCACTTCTGCTGAGCTCTGGCTGCACCATAACCCTGGCCTGTGACGCCAGGGGCAGCAGGACTTGGTTGGGATCTCAATCCCTAGGAGCCATCGGGTCCTTTGCATTTACTTTAAGTTTTGTTTTCAGATGCCAGGTGGTGAAAAGCTGCTAGGAAGCACCTTCATCGGTTTTAACGACTAGAGCAGTTAATTGTCTGTAATTGCCAACTTCACACAGCACAAGGAGGCTGCTCAAACCCAAACCATACGGATACAGCCCACCCTGGCTCCCTGCAGCACCTCAAGTACACTTCATCTGCTTTTTGGCAGTGGGTATGTAAAGAGGAGCCCAAACAAAGACCAGAACTGGTCTGGGAGAGGCTCCGAAGTTCCCTGTGACCGCAGCACGCAGGGGTCCAGGGCTGGATCCGGGGCAGCATGCAGGGATCCAGGGCAGCATGCAGGGAGGGATCCAGGGCAGCACGCAGGGATCCAGGGCTGGATCCGGGGCAGCAGGCAGGGAGGGGAGCAGGCGCTGCGCGTTCCGAGAGCCCCCTCTAGCGCGATGCTCCCCGCCCAGCCACCCGTGGCTGAGCTGCTCCAGTGACTCCCGGGCAACCGGGTGATTATTTATGGCTACTGTCAGGTAAAAAAAGGGGGAAAAAAAAGGGGGGGAGTTCAGAGTGAGTTACTCTGCACAGCAGAGCCCTCGTGGCGAGGAACTGGATAAAGATCTTCCCCGTCGCTGCACCAGCTAAATCTCATTTGGAAAGACTGCAGAGAGACCTGGAAAGATTCCTCTTGGTAAACAAGTTTATATCCCTAATTTTCCAATGGAGTTCATCTGTCAGGCGAGACACTGAGCTCTGCAGTCCTGAGGCAGGTCAATCAAACATGTTTAAAGATGTAAATAAAAAGCTGCAATGGATGGTATTTATAGACTGAGCTGAACGTTATCAAATGAAAGGAATTACTTTTGGATTTAAGTATTTCTGTGATCAAATAACACTTTTGGATTTTTTTAGAACTGAGAAGGGTTTTGGGGCCTCAGTAAATTATATTCAGCTCTCAAAAGCTCTTTAATCCACAGTGTATCTGCAATGGGACCTAACTCAGGTTTAGGGACTTGCTGGGGGAACAGCTGGGTGTGATTCAAACTTATCAAGTATCTCTCAATTCTACCCATAGAGAATGAAATGAGAAAAATAAAATTACAGTAAGAATAACTATGGAAATTGGGTGTTTTTAAGGAGAACTGATCTTGTCAAGAGGTACCTCTTCCCTGGGACACTTCCCACATCCACCTGGTCCAGTCAAACCAGCTCCTCTCCCTGTGTCCCAGAGAAACTCTCCTGCTGCCTCCCGAATGCCACATCCTCAGTGAGAGTCAGCAGGAGGGAGCTCTGCCCCTCTGCACTGCACAGCCTCAGGACCATCAACCAAGACATTCCCCGGAGGCAGGGGCAGTGTGAGGGGCAGCTCTGGAGGGTGTGGAGCAGTGCCAAGAAGTCACTTCTGCTCTTCCCTTTAGAGCCTTGAGCAGCAAGGCTGGAGGAGCTGGCACTGCTGCAGCTAGTGAAAGATGCCTTAAGAGGGCTGTCTAACCAAAAAACTCCTCTGTGCACTTCTAGCACAGCTAATAAAAGAATGTTATCTCTCCCTGAAAACCTTTCCCTCCTCAGGACTTCCACAGACACTTCAGCTGAGAGGAGCTGGTCCCAAGAGGGTTTTCCATCACTGTCCTCATCTCAGTGCACACAAAAACCTCACCATGAGCTCAGACAATCCGTCCTTTTGATTTGTGGGGCTCACAAAAGGATCAAGGCTTCAAGCTGCTGAGAAGGGGAGGATCAGGTTATGATTTCTCCCCTTATTCTGCTGTTGGAAGAAAACATTTTCTATTCCTCCGAGTCTCACAGAAAGACTTTTTTTTACCATTATGCCCATGAATAGCTATTAATTTCTTACAGACCCCTGAGACCCCCCAAGGTCACCGAGACAAACGACTTGTGCAATGACAGCTCTGGTAGCATCTCCTCTCCACCTTTTCTTATTTTCATGGCACTTTACTTACTTGCCACCTGTTGTGTACACACTAAAACAGAACCTCTCCACAGCAGAGACCTAGAGCTTTGCTTTCACAGCCTACAAGGCTGAGCTGAGCCCTGGCCACACCAAACTCGCTCCACCACCAGGAATGAAGCAGATATTGCTGCATCTGAAGTGGGGTTTGGGTGCTGTGGCTCCCACCACATCCATGCCCCATCTCATCAGAGATCCCCTCCCAGGGCTGGGAGGAGCACAGGCAGTTGTCTGAGGGCGACTGCAAGGACACAGAAGCCAGATCTGCAATTCAGAGTTGTCCCTCAGCCAGATTCTCTGGTCCCTGCTGTGGTGTTTAGCTGGGTTTTGTTTGCTTGGGTTGTTCTGGTTTGGTTTTGTGGGGTTGTTTTTGTTCATGTGTTGCTTTTGTTTGTTTGGCTTGGGTTGTGTTGATGGCTTTGTTTGGCTTTTCTTGCAGTGGGGCTGTGTGCAGGTAATGAACACCCAGCTCTGCCTTCTGGGCTCTTTCACCTTCAGCACTTAGAGGTCACAGCAGGCATCAGCACAACCCCAGCAGCCAGAGGAAGGGGGCTCCTCACCCTCCTGAGCAGGGCAGTCTGTCATGCTGCCATTTGTTTGCCACTTCACAGGCAGCTGGAGAGGACTTTGCCTTTCTGCTCCAATTTCTTCCAGACACTTGCCATTCACATCTCGTGGAAAATTACAGACCTCAGAGTCTGTGTCCACAGACCAGGAGTCAAAAAAGGAGACAGGGCAGGCTGATGGAGAACAAGGAGACATTACAAGGATAGGTAAATAGAAAGTCTTTTTTGTTTTTTTTTTTTTTCCTCCTTTCTTAACAGCTCTGCAGAGTGCAAATGTGAAAAAAAAAAACCACCCACAGCAATATGGGTTAAGGAACATTTGTCAATAAGAGAGAGAATAAAAGCAGGCACTAAAACAACAGAAATAATGACTCTGCTTTCCAGATTTTGATTCTAAAATGTCTGGTGCCTCGGGCAGTTATCTGAAAAAATCTTCTTCAGCACAGCCCCTCACTGTTCCACCTCAAATAGCTGTAGTTAACAAATATTGTGTGTGTGGGTATGAAAGGCACTGACAGACAGCCCATAGCTACACAGAGAGATGGAGCTGCCAAGAGGGAATAGAAGAGAAAGCAAAAAGAAATATTAGTGCAATATATCTCGGGCTGGGAAAAATAAGTATTTCTTCTTTCTTTGTCTTCGTCCTCCACATGTGGGGGAGCTGCAGCTTGGAAATGTGCCCGAAGCCCTGCCATGTGTGGGGGGCACTGGAAACCGCCTCCTGCACAAGAAGTGTCTCAGAAGTCACCGTGCAACTGCCCCCCTGTGTCTTCTGGAGCACACAGCACAGGGATTTTTCTCTTCAGAGCTGCTGGGCCGGTCACCACAGATCTTCCAGGAGAGAAGACCACCAAGAGACAGGGGAAGATGTCCCCAGAATAAGAACTGGCACCCCTGGATTGCTGCAGCCTCCCCCTCTCACCACACTGCCCAAGCCAAGGGGTCCAGCTGAGGCTGCAGGCTCCATCTCCTTGCTGGGATGGTTACCAAGCCAGACCATCAATGCTGAAAGAGTGACTGTCACAGGCTGCTTCCAGATGTTCTTGCTCTCATTATTGCTTTATTATTTTAAAAGTCAACAGTTTGTGAAATATTAAATATCTAACGTACTCTGACAGTCACCTGCTTGCTGTTGCCTGGTAAGAATATCCTACAACAGACAAGTAAATTCTGTTTTGCACAATACTGAAAGGAAATTTGGGCTTGAGAGCTGCCAGAATGCACCAAGTGAACATCCCCAGGCTGAAGTGAAGCCCCCTGCCCACCTCCAAGGCACACAGCAGCAGGGCCCAGCCCACATCTGCTGGTGCAGGCCAGTCTGTGGAGACACCAGCCAGCCACCAGCACCTGGAGGAATCAATTGATGCTGCCACTTATTTCCTACAATAAATCCTGCTCTCCTGTCCAGCTTCAGTGACAGCCAAAGTGACTATGGACAGCAAAGATACCTAAAGCAGAGCTCAACCCCTTCAGTCCTCAGAGATGCTCCTGTCTGCTCAGCCAGGGGATCTGTGCTGCTGGTGGAACACCAGAGGCCTCCAGAGGCCATTAGTGATGCCTCATTACCAGGTAGCTTTATTCTGGAACCCAGGAACTCGGGTGCCCCTCGACTGTTTCCAGAGCAGCACGCACAGCACCCTTCAGCCAGCTGACTGATGCCTCGTGTTCTCCTCATACCTCGGGGAGAAACCCACCTCACATTTCTCCCCACCAGAGACATGGCTCCAGAGAGCAGAACTCCCTCCCCTGGATTCCCAACTCCAGCACTTCCCACAGGCTCATTTTGCCAGTGCCCACCCACAGCACTGGGGTAAGCAGGTTCCTAGCCCTGGATCCCTCAGCCTGACCATTCACCCTGGCATAAAAAAAATCACATTAAAACCTCATTTGTTTCCCTCCACTTGGATTTCCCTTGTCTGAACCACATGAATGTCCAGATAAGTCTGCATTTGATTGCAGAATTGCTTTGCATTCCATTTAAGACTCTTTCATCTGTTATCCAGGGATGTAGGAGGACTCTGAGTTGTGTCACCTTCTAGTCTCTGCCAATAATGTCATAATTTGCTATGGAAGCTATGCATACTATCACATTCTAATTTGATATTTAAAACATGCTTTGGCAGACAGCTGACTCCTATTGATGCATTTATCTGATTTCTCTTTGCCTTTTTATTCTGAAAATACTCAGAGGGAATATGTCATATCACATTTTTGTTATGCACACTGAATCTACATAACTTCCTTTTTCTTTTTTTTTTTTTTTTCCTAGGGCTTGGTAAATACATGATCACAAAAAAAAAAAAAAAAAAAAAAAAAAAAAAAAACCAAAAAAGCAAAAAGGGGAAAAAAAAACAC
>JAOEGS010012773.1:37394-51029 GCA_025447755.1 Corythornis vintsioides | reverse complement strand
AGGGTGAAATTCTTTCTGGAGAGAGTGGAGAGGCCCTGGCACAGCCCAGGGAGGGGATGGAGTCTCCATCCCTGGAGGGGTTTCAGAAAGGAGCTGCCAGGTGCTCAGGACAGGCTCTGGGGAGGCAGAGGGGCTGATGTGTATTTAGGTTTGTGGGTATTTAGGCTTGAGGCATTCAGGTGGGTTTTGTTCTTGTAGGTTTGACTGGACTCAGTGATCCAGGAGGTCGTTCCAACCAGGATTGTTCTGTGGTTCTGTGCTGCCCACAGCCCCCCACAGGGTCCTGAGCAGGCAGGACAGGGCCATTCCCTGCTGCTCTTGGCCACCCAGGACAGCCAGACACCCCTCTCCTCACACACACATAAGATTAGGCTGCTAATGTAACTTATATTTTTTTCATCCCCAGTGACAATGGAATTTACCAACTGATTCAGCTTAACCAAGTGTGACTGCACTAAGCTAATTCCACATTCCTAATTAAATTGCATTATTTTCTAGGTGGAGGTTTATGAGCAGAGGTGAAGAGTAATGATACAAACAAGCCACAGAATCACATGTACATGTTAGACCAGAGACTCTTGTCTGGATGGCAAAATGAGTTATTCTATTTACATCTTTTTGAAATGTCAGAGCATTTTCCTGTGTTTAATCCAGGGCTTGTTTGTGCAGAGTCATCTGCAGAGGAGGAAATGGGAGCTGTGCAAGGGGGAATTGGAGCCCTGACTGCACGAAGGGACTGGGAAGAAACCACCACTTCCCACATCCAAAAATACTGCTTTAAATCCAGCAACATTCCTGCTGCTTAGGAAGTGACCAGTAGTGGTGGCAGGGGTGGGAAGAGGAGTCCCCAGGATGGTGTCTCTGGGTAAAGAGCCCAAATTCCCCATTGCCACCTGCCTCCAGAAAGCCTCTGCACACCCAGCTGCTGCTTCTCCAGCCCAGCACCCTGCCAGAGCAGGAACAGCCAGGGCAAATTCCAGCAGGAGCATGCCTTGCTTCTCTGTACATCATCAACTAGTGATGGCAAGGAGCAGAACTCCACACCCTGAATCACTGGAGTGAGTGAGAAACAGGCCAGTGCAAGGAAGAGCTCTGAACCAAGGTGATATCCCTCCAGCACTGGCCAGCCCTGAGCTCCCTCCATGCAACAGCTCTCTGCCGCCCCTCTCAGGGACTGGCAGTTAACCCCTTTACATGGGAGCCTCTGGCTTTTGCAGGAGGAAAACAGTATAATGGAACTGGGAGTAGGGACACAGTAAAAAGGACAGCAACCAAACTTTACCACCAAATAGGTTTTCCAGAAGTTGCAAGAAAGTTAAATACCTTAATTCTGTCTTCATTCAGCCAGGAGCTGAGGTGCTAGTTTGCTCAAGTGAGTAACAGACCAACACATGCCATGCCTTGCCCCTCTCAGACTAGAAAGATCAATGCTGTGGATATAAAGGTTGCCAGTGTTAGTGAATCTGCTCTAGTCCCTCAGGAATTTATTCCAGAGGTCTGTTCTCATTTCAACAGCAGGGCTTATTTCCAAGTTAATTTTTTTCTACCTTTGCTATTCAGACATTAGGTTTCACAGCCTCTATTTGGTTGCATTAAAAGACCTTTAAAACTCTCCTGTCTCGCTCTTACTTTGCCCTTTGGACCTGATGGAGAAGTGAAGGATCAGAGATTTTGACACTGACATTTGAGAGACAGCTCAGCCCAAGTGAGCCAAAAGCCACAGCTCTGGCTCTGAACTCTGCAGGAGTCAGGAAGTCAGAGCCACACTTTTAAAAGCTCTGGGGATAAAACATGTAGCCCACAAGTTAGCTATGTATTCATCAGAGAAATGCCTCAGGAAAGGAGGTTGTCAGCACATTTCAGCTCTAGTGTGTTCAGCCTGTCCTCTGGTAGGTGCTGTTTGATACTTCAAGTGCTTCTGGTTCTCCTCTTTGTAGTGATTCCATCAGAGTTGCCCTGATGATGAGCTGGGAATGAGGCAGATACTTCATTGCACTGACTTGAGATCAAACTTAGGAAGACATCACTGACCCTTTATGAATCTGCAATATCATTTAGGTGATCAATTATTTTGTTTACTTACTTAAGTGTGTTAATGGGAGCCAAGCAGAGCAGCAAGAAGAACCCAAGGCACTGAAGCCAGTGTGAAGTTTGTAGGTGTAGCTGATGGAATTTCCAGGCTAGGGTGGGTGGGGCAGAGCCTGTATTTCAAATGGTATCTAACACAGGACGTGGGAATAGTCCCAGCAACTTCTCCAGGGCCACAAGCATCACATCAGTGCAGCATCACAGCACAGTAATGAGCATCTTCTCATGTAGAAAAGCATCAACTTCAGCCACAAAGGGCTGTACCACAGACACAGATCTGCAGAAGCAGATGGGTGCTGAGTGGCAAGTACAAAAGCATCTGAGCAGAGCAGGTACCCAGTTCTCATGCAAAGCCCCTGCACTTCCCAGAGCTTGGAAATCCAATACTTTTAAGACTCTGGCTGTAGTTCTTAAGTGCTGAGAAAGGAAAAGCAGTAATCAGCATAAAGGAGATTGGCTTTCAGCAGCCCAGATCTCAAGGTGAGAAGAGGAATGGGCTGCAGGTCTGACAAGGGATGCAAGAGGCTGACCCTGGGGGTGCTGCACTGCCCAGGCTCGGGCAGAGCAAGGCTGTGAGAGCCACTCCAGCAGCTCCCTCTGCTCCACACCAGACCCGTGCTGCCTCTGCTCTGAACGGGGGGGAGAAGGAAGAGGGACCCTCCCCAGACTCAGCAGCTGTCCAAAAGGGTGGGCATTGGAAGTGCACTGAGCTCATGGGGGTACCCCCATCATACCGTGGTGGAGAGCTGTCGAGGTGACCCTGGGGCACCAGTGAGACCATGCACTGGCTCTGTGCTCTAGTTCTGTGACCATAATGCCCTCATTTACCCCAAAGCTGCTGCACCCCACAGAAAGCACAGGGTACTCCAGTATGCCATCGATTTTAGCACAGTAGGCACTGAAATGAAATAAATGAAATGAGTTCAGTGTCTTGGTGCCTGCTCCTGGGTGATGTTTGTTCCAGTTACCATCTGTAGCTGCAGTTTTCACAACTGTCCAAAAGATGTGGGCACCAAAGTGTGTCAGAAACTGAGCTAACTCATTTTCCTGTCCTAGAACTAGAACTTGCAGCCATCATAATCATTATCATTATGTGGTGCTGTTATTACTAACAGTAACAAGAATAATAATTATTACTGCTATTAGTTACCATTATTATTACTATTATTACTTCCTCTAGGGTGAGGGATCAATTCAGCCAGGAGACAAATGAGCATCAGGGAGGTAAAAGGGAAGGCAAAAGACAGAAAGTGAACACCAGAATAAACAATCCCAGTCCTTTTTTTTGGCAGTGAGTGATAAAAGACATCCAGCTGTCCTGGCTCCGAGGAGGGGCATTAATACATCACCTGACACAGCTGAAAAGCTTACAAAAACCTGGTTATATTTTTTAATCATCTTGCATTTTAGACCTTTAAAGTACAAATATGGATTTCAAACATATCAGGGGAACAAATTAAGTTAGAAAAATGGCTGTACTTTCCAAGGTTGCACCTGCCATGAAATTGCTCCAAGTTTGCATTTTCCCTTAGTCTCCAGTGTGTCATTACAGCAGATTGATCGTCCTCCTCTCCCCAGCAACTCCCCCATTAGAGGGTTATTGTATGGAAATTAATGGGAGGCTAGAAACATTTCTTTTGCAGCTGCAGTAGTAGAAGTCAGTTTTGATTAAGCACTCGAAACCCAGCAGACTGGGGTGATCTCTTTGCTTTAGTTCCCTCTTTTATTATCACTGGTGTCAAGTTTTGTTACTTTAGCCATTCCCCTGGCACTCCCACTGCATCCTGGTGTAATAATAGGGGTAATTTTTTTATGTGCACGTCTATTTGTTTTAAATACGTGCAGCCCGATTCTCACTGCTGGAAATGGACTTTACACCACCCTTAACTCAGCCACAGGACCCATCCAGGCTCATGCCAAGGGCCTGGCTGTGCTGCTGTAAGGAAGCACTGATGTAAATGACAATCAGCAGCGTGGACAGGGCTCTGTTCAATTACCCCCCAGTAGTTACTGGTGTCACATTTAATGTGTCCCTGCTCTGCCTCCTATTCATCTTGCTGCTTCCCACCTGCCCCCTTTGCTCCAGTGCCCGTTCTCAGCTGGCAAATAACAGACACACAAAGTGATGATGAAAAGAGACTGTATTTTTTAAAAGCCAGGTATTAATCACAGCCATGATGCTGTAAGAGAGGCTGTCAGAGAGGCTCTAAGACACTTGTAAAACTCCTGACCAGATTCAGTGCTGAGGACAGCTCTCCACTTCCATCGTCCCCACAGCTTCTCTTGCAAACAATAAACTCAGTGGTGTAAAAACAGAGGGAGGGAAGTTCCTTTTCAACTGATCCCACCACAAATCATGCAATAATTGAAAAAAAATGAAACTCCACACTGTGTCAGCTGGAATTACAGCCTTGGAGCTGGAAAGGGAGTCTGGAGGCATTTCAAGGGTGGGCTGTGGTGCAGCACAGGGCAGGAGCAGGGACAGCTCCAGTGCTCACATGTCCCCTGGCCCATCCCTGCTCCTGCAGCACAGCAGTGACATCTGCCCCTGGATGGAGAACATGCACCCGCCAAGGTGGGTTTACCCCCCTCCTGCAAGGTGCCCCAAGCTGCTGCAGGTCTCTTTTGACTTTGTCATTTAAAACCCAGAGAGACCTCGGGTTTGGGACAAGTTGCAGTGATGCAGCACCTACTGCAACCCAAGAACACCCCTGCTTTGGCACTTCTTGATCAAGAGGCTTTGGATGTTGGAAAAAGCCCAGGATGGCTTTACTCATACACAAAACACCTCCTGGCCACCCTGCCTTGTGCTGCTCACAAGTCACTTTGCACTCCCAGCATCATTTACAGTAAGTTTCAGCGTTTTCTCCTCATTCCCCCCCACAACACAACACCAACAACCACCAACGAGAAAAAGCCAAGCTAGGCTTTCAAAAACAAAACACAAAGCAATGCCCAGCAAGACCAGTCCCAGCAGAGGCTGCAGTGCTCTGTGCCAGGAGTCCCTGTGGCCACAGACAAGGGCCAGGGATGTTCCAGGCACAGCAGCTACAGCTCAAGCTGAAAGGTGTGGCAAAGCCCACTGCTTGGAGAACTGATTAAGTGGTGCCTTTGTGGGGAAGAAGAAAAGAAAAACCTTTGAGGGATTATTTATAGGGCTCATAAAGGTGCCTTTTGAATATCCATCAATCAAACAGTCAGTTAGAAAGTCTGCTCAGCACACAAGAGAGTAGAGGCAGGTAAAGAAAACTGTCCAGGGTGTATGTCTGGGGTGTGTGAGCTATCAGCCATAATCTGCAGCGACCTGCTGCCCACGTACAGCACAGCAGCTTGCAGAGAGGGTGGGGAAGCTCTGAACAAACAGCTGCTGGGCTCAGAACTCAAGTGGCAGCTTCTCTCACTGCCAGGGACAGGGAATGTCACTGCTGAGGTTTCACCACTTGGGTAGGAACAATGGAAGGCAGGAAATCATCCAGAGCAAAGAAGATAAAGAAGGAGGGGTGAGGCTGTCTGGGTGCCAGCCAGAGGGCTGTAACCTGCCTTTAAGGAGCCAATAAAGCCAGGAAGGCAGTGGCAGCAAAGCAGTGGCTGGCTGCAGACAGAAGGAAGGGTAATTGCTGGCTGAGCTCATGGCCTGCTAGGGGAGCAGACAGCAAGAGGTTCAGAGGCTCTGAGGCAGCCTACAAAAGCCAGAGGTCAAGAGCAATGAGCTCATGATGATCACTGATTTTATGGCTGGTGCCTTTGCATCCTCACTACCACGGGAATAAACTAATGATCCATGGCAAACACTTTTTTTCTCTAGAGCTCCCCCTCTTTGTCCTGGTTTTGCAGAGGCATTTCCAAGTGCAGCATTTCAGTAGCAGAGCAAGACCCTTCCCAGCTTCCCTGACTACCCGGGGGATTGCTGATGCAGAAAATAGAGAGGGCTGGGGTTTTACTGCTGAGCAGAGCCAAGAGGCAGAAGCTGATGTCTGAGATGCAGCACCCTGTGCTGGGGCAGCCCCTGTGAGCAGTGGGTGCTCACCCAGCAAACTGCAGCATGGGCTGTGGCTTCACCTTCCCTGCTGCTGTGAGTTACACGTTTAATGACAAAGTGCTGTACTGCAGCTCCCCATTTATCTTCTTAAACGGTCCCAGAACAGCTCTGAGAAATGGATTTAACATGAAGACATCTATTAATTAATAAGCACATTAGTCAGCAATCAATAGTGGGTTGATGATATTGTTTAAATTATACATGTGCAGTAAGGAGCCTTCCTCACCCGCTCCGTGGCGTGGAGTGAAAATGAGTAGTGCAGAACAGCTTTGCATTTAAAAAAGTTTTGATTAAAATTATTTTTAAATAGACTAATCCTATGAACATATTCTATTGCATAAAATTAGCCCGGAGCACAGTCAGTTTATCACCTCAGTCTTCACAGTCCATTGATTAAGCAGACACAGGGAGCAGCCTGTGCTCTTTACTGCCTTTCTATTTTATTGCAGTGATATTGTTATCTGTTTCAAAATCCTGAGCAAGGCATTCCTGGCAATTATTTCCTCTTGGCCTGCATAAAACGTGCAGATAATTCTCAGGCTGATCCCCTATTGCCCCTAGAATTACTTTGAGATAACAGCAGCAACCTCAAACTGCAGATCCCTCTGAGAAACACTCTCAGAAGCATCAGCACCCATGTGCCAGCCCCTGCTGCAGTCCCAGTCACAGACCAGTGCTACTGGGCACTGGGGGTGGGACTGACACAGTCCCAGACACACAGTCCTTCTGCAGACCAGCCCCTCGTGGCTCTCTGTACTCACACGGAGCTTTCTTTGAGCAGCAGATTTGCTCCTGCTCTGGTCCCAAAGGAGTGTTCCCTGCTGAACAGCACCTTTGCTCTGAAAACCTGCTCCCCAGCCCCTGCTGCTGCGTGGCCAGACAACACCAACCTAAACATCCTCCTAAGAAGGTCTGCCATACATGGAATAACTTCAGAAACGGAATGGAATCGTCCTGGGTTCTGCCAATGGGGGCTTTGCTTCAGTCCCACCACGTCGGTTTAAAGAGCTTCCATTCTCAGCCCAGACATTCTCCAAGTGGATGAAAAATATTTGTTTTGTGTTAAGTAACAGTCTGCTTAGGTGTGAAGCTAATATATTATCCCTAATGCACTCATTTATATTAATATGTTTAAGTTCTATTAAATTAATAGGAGCCATTCACACAAGTGTTTTTCCCTGGGAAGTTTTAACTCAGTTGGCTGAAGCTGAGTGTACACAAGCCCTAGATCATCTACTTTTACCCCTCTAGGTGAGAACAGTGCATGTCCCTCTGCCTACACAGGCAACCCACAGTTACTGTTTTCAGTAGCAGGTCTCCTGAGGAACACTTGTGTCTGCTTTGCTGTCAGACACAGAATCCCTTTTCCTCTCACCACTGAAATACTGAGGTATTTTCTGTTTTCTCATTAACCAGCCCACGAGCCCAGTGCTGACCAGTGTTGAGCACAGGCTGCTTTTAGCTCCTTGTCATCATCACACCTCAGCCATTTGTGGAGGTCAACACACGCAGCCACAGAGGATATTGCAACACCTGTGATAAAAATATAAACACGATGTGTTCTCAAAGTCAGATGGAAAATTAGCTTTAGGGTCTCCACGCATTGCTTTCTTAATGATGTGAAACACAACAGCCTCAACTCTAATAGAGATGAATTACTTTTAAATAAAATAATGAAACTCTGGTAAACACTCAAGGTTTATCACTTAATTTATCCCCAGTGCCCATGTAGGGGAAAAAAAAAAAAAAGAAAGAAATTTTGCTACCACATTTTTAATATTCTCAGTGATTAGATTTCAATAACCTGCTCCATAGTAATGTGTGTCTCATTTCCCTGGACAGACAAAATAGGCCATAACTTCCCCTCCGTTAGAGCACTAATGCTGTAATTTAGAACTTCTGTCAAGATGAAAGATCTTTCCAGGGAGTTGCAGCAGGCCCTTGGCAACACTCTGGCACAGGGCTGGATAATGAAGTTTTCATTATTAAATAAAGATATTTTAGGACTGTCGTAACCCATCAATCCGATCTCTGCCAGCACAGCAGCACTCGATCCTGTTTACTCCTCATCTGCTGCCTCCCCTCCCACTGCCCTCCTGGGCACCTTGGGAGCTCTCCAGTCACCAGGACACATTCCAGGAGCACTCCCTGCAGTCCAGGGCAGGACTGGATGCAGAGAACAGGGTCCATGGGGAGGGCAGGGGCTCTCAGTCACCTGAAGGACATGCTGATGGATGGAGATCATCAAGAACTATGGGAAGAGGGTGTTCTTCAGGAGGGAATTTAGCACTGCTGGATGGTGCCACACTGGCTATTAGCTAAGGCAGATTT
Source organism: Corythornis vintsioides (assembly GCA_025447755.1). NCBI lineage: Eukaryota > Metazoa > Chordata > Aves > Coraciiformes > Alcedinidae > Corythornis > Corythornis vintsioides. The sequence continues at coordinate 42,571 of JAOEGS010012773.1, read as the reverse complement.
GCAGTAAGTTTCCCAGCACTACAGCCTGATGAGATGAATCAATAGGTATCAGCAGGTAACTGGCTGCTCCTGGAGACACAAGAAAGAAAATTAAGAATTGCACAGCCAGGCCTGCTGACCTGTCAGGGAATTCTGTTTCTTTCCTGAGTTTAAAAGCAAATTGTAAACCCTATCAGCACTGAAATAATTTCCCCCTTCCAAGTCAAGCAAACAGGAAAGTTCTGTGCAAGAGCACAAATGTGCTCTGATGTTTGCTAAGATCCCACTAATTAAAAATAAAAGAAGTCTCATTTGAAGATAGTTAATGGATTCTGCATTTCCACAAAGTATTAGGAAGGGAACATTTATCTGAACTTGAGGCCTGTGCTGATTACTCCTCAATTAGCTGTGACTCAGTTCACTGAGGAAAAATGCCTGTTTCATTAGCAGAAAGAAAGAAACACTGGCCACAAAACACATTTTCTGGGAGTGCTCTGCCAACTGGTTTGCTGTTGTGCTAAGTTCAGAGTTTCATCCCATTAACACTTTTCTCCCTCTTCTTGAGACAACCTCAGCGGCCACCACCAAGCGAGGGAGTTTTCACAACACCAACCAGCTGCCAGCTTAGAAGAACAGCACAGGTAGAAAAGCACGGGGGGGAAAGTATTTGGGGTTTTGATCTGCTGATTTTGATCTGCATTTGCAGCCTTTGCCAAATTCAGTTGTTGCCTTCAGCACCGTGAGCAAAGATCCCGGGCTCTGCGGGGCAGACGCTGCTGCCCAGGCTGGCAGCAGGGCGGGCAGAGTTTCCAGCTGCAGCTTCAAACAGCCACTGAGGTTTTGCTGGCTGCCAAAATACCCCCCAGCATCGCAGCGGGGCTCCCAGAGCTCGGAGCACTCCCTGTGAAAATCCCCTCCAGGAGAGGATTCCTCAGTGTCCACTGCTGGGGACAGGACCAAAGAGATGCAACCAACAAACCTTCCTGCCCTGATTTCGGCGGCAGTGCTGAGAGGAGCCAGGTCCCCAGAGGAGTCTGCATGGCTATGGAGACAGCCCTGAGCCCAGAGCAGTTCCCACCACAGAGCTCCCGAACAGCCCCAGGCAACGCAGGACGAAGGCAAGGCAGCACGCAGGTGGGGACCCGCGTTCAAATGAACAAATAGATAAATAGGAAGCAAAAAGACAGGGAAGGAATCTCCCCAAGGAACAGAGCTGGGGGAAATTCCAGCTCCCTGGCCACTAGGTGTCTGTCTTGACTCAGAATCATGACCCGGCCCCGGGGAGCTGCAGGATCCGGGCTGGGGAAGCTCTCCTGGTCCCAGCAGCTGGGGAATGAAAGAACTGCCTTCCACCCTCCCCGCTGCTCATCCCCTGCCAGGGGGCTGCTTTCTCTGCCCCTTGATACCGCCCCAGGCCCGTCTCTGGGGACAGGGCTCCCGCAGGAGCAGAGATGTGCCCGGGGTGGTTCTGTCCCTGCTCCCGGGATGCTCCGGGAAGCTCTGCTGCTTATGGAAATGAACACCTTTCATTTCACTAATTAAAAACCCCAGGAGCTATCGGGCTCATGTTTAGGGAGATGAAAGCATGCCTTCAGAAGGCAGAGAAGGGCCACAGCCTGCAGCTTCAGTTTGAATCAGGTGTTTGGTGGGAAGAGAAGACATGAGACTGAACTCTCTGCTGCTGGGACTGAGCACTGCCCAGCTCTGCTCTAGCTCCCACTCCTAGCGTGAAGTTCAACGGGACAGAGCAGCACAGAAAACACATGCTGGGATGTTTCTCTTTCCACTACTGGCCAAAACCATTCAGGAAAAGACATCTCCAAATGGCAACACAAACCACATTCTGGTTTTATCCACTGTTCAAATATTCAAACATAGATATTTTACATTTCATAGAAAATTTGTGTGATAAAACTGACATTGATGAAGCACTACTCAGAGCACTGCACACACTGAACACTCAACCCACTGCTACTGGACTGACTTACAGAAGATGCACTCGTGTAAAGGGGATCTGGAATTCAGCAAAGGCACACACAGTTCTGCAGGCGAGGCCAACCATTCCCTTCCCATTTCCTATCATTATCTGCTCTAGCACCAGGCAGATGCTCCTGATCTCCTTCACAGCACGGCAAACCAACAGCAGCACTGCAGGAGACAGTGGATTTCTGCCACCAGTGCAAGCCTGGGGAGATCAGGGTCAATTGCCAACCAGTGGCTACCTCAGGTGAGCACATAAAGCCATTTTCAACCAGCAAACAGCAGCTGCATGGAGAACAGTTTGTGTTTTCCAGCCAGCACCAGAAACATCTACATTTGATATGCACACAGTGTCAGGAGAAGAACCCATTGCTATTTAATTCACCTAAACTTTATGTGTCCAGACCATGCACACTCCTGACCTGCCCACGGGCAGCAGCCACCTCCTGCCCTGCCAAGCTGCACAGAAAACACATCTGTCATCTGGGCACTGTCAGTGTCTCCATGATCACCCTGCTGTCACTCCAAGGCTGTTATGCTGCCAGTAATAGACTGTCTGGACAATAAAATCTATATAGACCTACAAAAGTTGACTTTTATGACTTCGAACTGCATTTTAAAAGGCAGCCAAATGGCTCTTGGCAGGAGCACCACAAGAAGTCCTTTCAGATCAGCAAAGACAACCCAAAGACCCACTCTTTACCACTCTGTAGTTCTTATCACCAGGAGCTGACTTTCCCCAGGGTTCCCCTCGAAAATGCCACGGAAATATTCAGTGGTTCCAGCTGGCCAGCCAGGTATTGGAGCAGAGAAATGAATCTGCTGAGCTAATGAAGCTTAGGTCAGAACTGTGTCAATACTGCAGAAAAGAATTTGCAAACATTTGTTCAAATGAAGGCTTGGAATTAGTTTCAATAGCACCCACGAGTCCCAGCGGCTCTCATACTCTCTCCTCGAGTACTTGCACAAATGAACTGTTGTTTAAAAGAATATTCAGACAAAGCTTCTAAAAACACAGGCAAATACATGCTCGAAATCTGAGCAGTTAGGCAAATAATTCCTCAGATGACTCATGACACCAATGACTTTCAAGCTATTTGTAAACTTTTTTGGTAACATTTGTATTTTCACGTGGTCTTTTCTGGACTCCTGGGTGGAAAGAAGAACCCAGATCAGTAAAATCAGTGTTTGACAAGGGAGTTCTTGTACCATTTATTAATACTGCCACAAAGATTCGATTCAACATCTTTCCCCTAATTAAAAAGTCCCTTCAATATCTTTGGAAACGATTCCTCGTATCACCCAGGTTATCTGAAAGCCTCTGAATTCCTCTCTGCAGGAATCCCTCTATCCCAAGGCAGCTGCAAACATCTGTCTTCTCAGCACCTGCCACTCATTTCCCACTGCATGGCTTGAACAGCTCCAATGTCTACTCTGCTCGAGCACTGGGTGGCCCACAGCAGGGCAGCTGCTAGCACAGGCACCGTGGCTGACAGCGGGGGCTTGTGAGGAGCGAGGGGAGGAGAGGAGAGGCAGGCTGGGGGCAGCAGAGCACTCCTGAGAGTCAGCAGCAAGGCTCCCGGGTGGAGAGGCCGGAGGCCCCGCAGAGCGCTGAGGTGGGAGGTGGGAATGCACAGGAGGAGAGTTTCTGCAGGGCTCTGGCAATTGCCCACCCTGAATCAAGCTGCTACTAGCTGAGCTGAGCTCAGTAAACCTGACCCTTAGCCAAAAGCCTTCGACAAGCCGGATCTTGAAGAATAAGAAAACAACGCCCTGACATTTGTATTTGCATAAACATTATTTAATCACTTCTGTGCCATCTCATTTCTACACTAGGCTGTGCCCAGGCAATTTCCAAAAAAAAATGAGTTTAAACGCATTAACTTCTGGTGGGAATGGTTTTCTCTGTGGCAGCTCCTGAAGGGAAGGGGTGCTGGAGGAGGGGCAGGGCCAGGCAGCACAGACACCCCTCTGAGGGGCTGGGGGGGCACCTGCTCTGGGGCACTGAGCCTACCTGGGGGGCTCCTGCACTGCAACTTCTCTAGGACTCTGAGACTAATAACTCCTTTCTAAGAAACCCTTCCCCAGACAGTGTGTGCTGGGAGGAGTGCTGAGCAGACAGTTCTGAGGCAGCAGATCATCCCTGGGCTTTCTCCAGGGCTGCTGCTTGTGCTTCCAGAACATTCACACGCATCCAAAGTGTGACACTGCTTCTTTCCTTGAAAGAACAGACCTTCCTGCCTGCCTCTCACTTGGTACTCGGAGTGGGAAAACTTGCTGAGAGGAACTCAAAGCCTTTGAAGATAATTCATACTTTGGTCAACAACTGTAATAAGGCAGCTAAAATTACAATGTGCTCCGAGCACTAAACATTAAAGACCTTGCACTTTATACAGCTAATAAATCAAACAGGGTAAGCTCTCAAGTGCTGGCTACATCTAGATAACAGGCACAGCTTCCCTCCCCCGAATCACACAGGGGTTGTGCACGTGAAATCACTGCCATCAGCAGCAGGTTCTGCAATGCTGCTCAGCCTGTGGGATGCTCAGAGGCTGCTGTTTATCACCAGAGGCTGAGCAGAGTTGCTTCTCTTCTCTTTCCTCTCTCTCTGTCTGGCTCCCAGTGCTTCCTTCTGTTGCTGCAGAGGAGCGACTGCTGAAGCCCAGCATGGGTGGCAGGGCAATTCTGAAAAGCAAACCATGTCTGTGTGCTCATATCCAGAATAAAGGGGGGTTCCTGAGTTCAGCTGGGTTAGCAAACGTGTCTGCAAAGACTCCCATCAATGTACAGGTAAGAGTAAGGCTTTTAAGGACAGAAAACTGATGCTCACATTTTCATGAGGTATCCAGTCTGCTCCCACCTCCCACCAACCTGAAAAACTCCTGGAAAAGCAACAACAGCTCGGGCTACTTCCTGGCTTTTCTCCTTCGCTCTACAAAGAAAAGCATACACAGAACAACGTGGAAAATGTGCTTGTTCCTTGAATAAATCCCAGTTGACAACATCTTATGTTGTCACCCCCAACATCATTTTCACTTCCTTGCACCCCCAGATTCCCTATCAGCCTAACGGGAGCTCTGGGGGTGCTCAGTTCAACTTCTTGAAGAGATCCTCAGCTCAGCAGCACCACAGCACCAGCAGCTGTCCTGCCCACCCTCCTGAGCACTTCGTTCAAAGAGGTTCCAAACACAAGGGACTGGGGAATGGAAATTTACTTC
>JAOEGS010012773.1:0-30907 GCA_025447755.1 Corythornis vintsioides | reverse complement strand
GCTTCCTGTTGCTGGGAACACAGCACTTTCCCTCTCCAGTACATGGCCTGCACCATGAGGAGTCTAAAGACACATAATTATCTCAGGACTCCACCAGCTACAGCTCCATGGGACCAGAGCATCACCCAGGAGCATTGTCTCCTCGAACTGCTGCAGTCTGCACATTTCTGGAACACAACTTTCCAGAAGCAACCTGGTGCTGAGTTAACAGAGAGAATTTGTCTTTATGTATCCTATTAGGATCCCCAGCTTGTAAAAAAAACCAAAAAACAAAACCCTGGGAAGAGGAGATGGATGGAAACAGAAAGCAAAGGTATAATGGCTCAGTTCAGCAGATCTGTCTTTGTGCTGCCTCCTCCCAACTCCATGGGCTGCCTGCTGAGCTGACAAGAGCTGCACTGGAGCTAGGCTGGGTTGCTTCTTTTTTTTTCCCTTTTGCCTCCTGTTGCCTTAACAGAATTTTAGAATATGCTGCCAGATGCTCGCTCGTGCCAGAGCAGAATGAGTAATCGTTTCTTCATTCCTAAATGAGCCCCTCTGATTCATGGTATGCACGAGTCATTTTCTCCCAAAGCCAGGGGAATCAGAAGTTTCTGCTGGGCCCCCTGTAGAAAGATGAACACACCAGCAAAAGCCTGCTTGGGAACGGGGTAAATAATGCTGCTGGATTTGTTCTCTGCTGCAGTTCACCCCCTCCCCCAGCATTTCCATGGATATTACAGCCATTACCATAACGAGCACCAGGCTAATCTCGCTCTTCTGGCTAACTCTGCCCTGACTGTGCTTCTGGAATCTTCCTCTGAGTCCATCTTCTGTCCAGCTGCAGGCAGGAGATGATGTCCAAGGCAGCCTGAGGTGCCCGTGTGTAGCTCTGCCCCCTGTTCCAAAGGAAACATGCACAGAGGAGGCTGGGAGGATGCCTGCTCGCTCTTGGCTTGCTTCTGAACTGGGAGGCTTGTAAATCACTGCTGAATGGGATGCTATATGCTTTTCTGCCTCTATTATGTATTATGGGGGAATTAATAAGTAATGGGATTTGCAAGATGAAAAGCAAGGAAACCCATAGGGTAGGTGATGGAGAGGCATAATTTAAAAAGTCAATGAAAGGTTCTGTTAAATCACAGTTACATTATGCTGATATTCACCAAAGTCCTGTGCTAAAATGCCTTTGTCATAAAATATTGAGACTCCTGTCTGCAGTGACAAATTAAGCTTCCCACAGTCCTGGAGGATTGAAGGAGCTGGAGCCCTTTTTTCTGTGTTGTGAGCAGGACAAGATGGTTTTCCTGCACCTCCCCCTGCCCCAGGGCTGCCTTTGGCTGCCCTGATCCTCAGGCTGGGCTCAGTGAAGGTGCAGCATGGGTTCAAACTTCCCAAGCTACCCCCTCTCCCTTCTCACCTCCTGCTGCTGATAAACGTGGCCACAACATTCATGCAAATACCCACTGAACTTGCCTTTAGGATCTCCTAAAACCACCCCTGTTCCACACCCTTCAGCCCTGCCCTTGCTCTGCATCTTTGAGGGAATGGAAGCTCTCAGAGATCCTTTCCACGTACTCTGCAGAGGTCTCTGGGGTTGCCCAGCCACTCCACTCTGCACAGCACTGCTGGTAGCAAGTGGTCTCTTGTTTCTGGCCTGGCACCCAGCTTGTCAGCACAGGTCCAATCTAAATAACCCCCTGGCAAATCCCCTGCAGTCCTTCCCATTCCTGCAGATGCAGGGCCCTAGGACCCTGCCCATTCCTGCAGATGCAGGGCTCTGGGACCCTGAAAGTGGTGCAATTCCTGGCCCCACCGACCAGCCCATGAGGGAAAAAGCCTGTCAGGGAGCAAGTGTTTCCAGAGATGGAACACAAATGGCTCTTCCCAACACCTGGGGATTCAGAACCCCACTGGGGCTTAATTTTCTTCTTATTTACATCAGGATGTGGTGCTTAGCAGGGTCCTCAGACTGCACAGATGATGCTGAACTCAGTGTGAGCCCCTGACTCTGAGCTGTTGATGTCCAAGGTAACCTGGCACTGGCAGGAGCAGGGGCAGCTCCAAGCCCTCTCTGCCAGGCAATCACGTGCCATCTGCTAAAGGAAGCCTTGGAGAAGATGGCAAAGCAGTGAAACTCTCCCTTAGATCACATCATTTTAATGCCTTTTATTTCCCGCCTGTTAAAGCTTGTAAAAAGTAATCTCTGTCTTGTGAAGAATTGTTTTGCATTTCAGCACCTCGGGGAATTAGATGGGGCTAAGTAATTATCAGGAAGCCTCCCTGAGTTGAATAGAAATGGACTCAGTGGGCAGAAAGCTCTGCAGTGCATTAAGATAAGGAAACTAAAATTTGGGAAACAGCTGAAAAAGGAGAGTGTAACCTTTCAGGGGGCTTTAGCCCATTCTGAGTTGATCTGAGTATCTGCTTTAAAGGCCGTTGAAAACTCTCTGCTCAAAAGTGCCAAAATACTTTTGCACATCAACGGTGCCTTTGACCCAAAGGGGAAGAAACCCACCTCAGCTCTGATCTTCTCGAATATTTATAGACATACCTTCCATTCTGACCTTAATTTGAATTTCACATTTATTTCTAATAAAACTCCCACATCTCCATTGTTGGCCAGATCTGAAATACTCAGCTACTGCCAGGGATGGGAGCAGGGAATGAATACTGAGGCTGAATGTGGAAGGCAGTTGTGGCTCCGTGTGAAGGGCTGGGCAGAGGCAAAGCTTCTGGGGTAAGTGCAAAGGCAGAGTTAAGCAGAGATCCACCTCCTGGGCACACCCACCCGTGGATGCCCTGTGAGAGGGCACAGCAGCTCCACAGCTGTCTGATAGAGCCCTGTGTTGGTAGCACACCAGGGCAGATGATCCCTCCACTGCAGAAAGGTGGTGACACCTTCCCCAGCTCCTCCCAGGCTGCACAAGCCAAGATCTCCCTGACCCCAAGGACACCTCCCTGCAGCCTGCTCCTCTGCCACATCTGCCCACGCTGCCCACCAGAGCCCCAGCCCCCTCCACGCCAGCTGGGGAGAGGCAGCTCAAACAAGGGCTTGGAGGAGGGCACAGGAAAGCTCAGGGCCTTTCATTTCTAATCCAGCTATTTGTAAAGAGAGATCATTTGTTACTGAGGGTGAAATGCCAGGAGCAGAGCGTAAACTGGCAACGGGGATTTTAATTCTTATTAAGTTTGGTAGTTTCATTACTTTTCCCATTGAATATTAATGCAGGAATATGGCATCACTGGCTGGATCTGTCTGCAGTTTCTTCTCAACACTGCTGTGCTCTTCCCAAATAATCCCCCCCCTCCAAAGGTGAAACCTGAAAAAGAATTACTCTAATTTTCTACAAATCCAGTTCAGTGCATGCAGCATTTCCCCTCATCTGGGCCAGGAGGCATCCCATCTGCAAGGCACAGATGACGTGCACACAGCAATCTGGGTGTAAGCTGTGATGCAGACTTTAACACAGACAGGGATTTCTGGGCCACTGGAGCAGCAGAGCTGAGGAGCTGGAGCCCAGCAAGGAGTGTGTGTCTCGCTGGGATGAGCAGCTGTGCCCTCCCCAGTGCCAGGGCTCTGCTGACACACTCACACTGCACACCCCCTTGCAGCCCATGGCAGTCAAACTTTGATAAAGACCTCAAAAAAATTGTTTAAATTGAATGTTTTTAGTTTTTTCTGTAATGAACCACAACAGATTTACCACATCTGCAGTGAAAAACAAATATTATGGTACTTTCTTCCTCTGGTTTGTTTATGGCTGAGAGGACAGTGCATGATCTTACAGCTGTCATCAGTGCACTTATTAAAATTCAATATTTAAATTAAATAAATATTTAACTTAAAAAATTCACTTATTAAAACACCAATATTAATTTTACAGAAGACTGTCAGGGATGAAAGTAGCAATTCTCTTACTTTCTAAAACTGTCTTTGAAATGAAACCACCACCCTTTAAAAAAAAAAAATAAATATATTTCTAAGTTTCAAGATCAGACTTCAGTCTTGCAGAGTTATGCTCTGATTTTTGCATCCACAGCCAGGGTCTGCCACTAGATTTTTACAGCCTGACAGAGGGAATTTGCTTAGAAACAGCGTGAGGAGGGAGGCTGAAAGTGGGAATTTTACGACCTGTTTTTACTGGTGATTCCATCTCAGTCACACTGGCATTTCCCTAGGAGGCTGCTGCAATTTCCCATTTTCTGTCTTCATTTTGCTGGGGCAAACCCCAGGGAATTTGTTCTTTTTAGTGACTCTGCCACCACAGCCCCCAGATGCACACCTACAGTGCCCTGCAGCAGCTCCAAAGGCCTGTTCTTGTTCCCAGTGTGAACGGCTCCCAGTTGCCATACTGGGAACGCTGGGGAAGGAGAGGCCAGCCCTGCTCACGGGGGGTTTCTGGCTGTTCCTACCCAGCTCCCAAGGCTACAGCTCATGCTCTGCCTTGGTTAGAAACTGCCAGACTCCTAGAGCTGCCCAGGGCAGAATCATGCCCCGTGTATCCCATTCAGCCCAGTCCTGCTCCAGTTCTGAGCAGGGACACGGACCCGGGGGAGCTGCAGGGATTCATTTTCCATCTCAAGCTGGAAAACATGCCATTGGTTTCAGTTTTGCTCCCTGACAAAGACACCAAGTCTCCTTGCAAGGGTGGCTGAAGGGGATGGGGCACTTGGCAGCCCTCAGGGAGCAGCTGCTGGCAGCTTCCCCTGTGACAGGGGTGCAGTTGGCTTCAGCCCCCCTGTGCTGGACCCCCAGTGACAGTCAGCCTGCCTGGAGGGGCTGTGTGTGCCTCTGTGCTCACAGGGCTCTGCAGGGTAGGAAAACATCAGCCACTGGAGAGGGCTGGCTGAGGGTTACCTGCTGTGTGCACACCTGATCGGGGGGAGGAGGAGCTGCCTGTTGTTTTAAGTCTCCCTTTTCTTTTGTGCTGTGTCTGGGCAGGACCCACACGTCTGGAATGCACCTTAGAACAGCCTTATCTCCACAACCCATCATTACAAGGCAGGTGGTGCAGTCTACTTTATTTTCTCATTTCTCTTCTTTTTCTTCTCCTCCCTCTAACTTCCCCCTCCACCCCAGGGTAGGAATTTCTGAACCTCAACCAGTACACGTTGCATGGCTCACACACCTGGAATCCACTTCTCTCCACCACTGCTCCAACACAGAGAAACAGTGGGAGGAAGAATATGAAAAGCCCCAACAGCAAGACCACAGGCTACTCCAGGAGAGTAACACCCCTAATGTTTTAAACTTGCACAGAAATGCATGTTAACTCGACTTCCCATTTAGCTGCCCTAGCCCAGGACAAAGAGAACTGCTCCTCTTTCTGAAAAGCCAGCAGGGAGCTGCTGAGCACCCAGGGGTGCAGCTCACCCTGGCAGCAGGTTGTGCCCACAGCCCACGCCAACCAAGCCCATGAGGCTTAAGTAAGAGAGCACAGATTTCACCTGGACAACATGTAAAATGACCTTTCATCTGCTCCCAACGCCCTGAGAGCCTGACACTGTAATCCTTGTGAACTGCAGCCGTGGTTTGTTCAGAGCTGTGTGAGTGCACGGGCTGGGCCAGGGTGGTTCCCCCAGCCAGTGCAAATGGTGCATTTCTGCAGCTCCTGCCCAGCTTCTGAGCTGCAGCACGGTCACCAGCCACCCTTAGCCTGTCCCCAGCAGAGCCCAGTGCCCAGCTGCCTCAGCTATTAACACACAAACCCGGGTGCCTGGAACAAAGGAGGAGCAAGTGCTGCAAAGCCTGGGCTAGTGTAAGAGCACTGGAGATGTGAGCTGTGCGTGCAGGATGGGCACTGGAGTGGGATATCCCAGCGTGCAATCAGCCAGCACTAACTGCCATGAGCAGCTCCCTGGCACTGCCAAAGTGCCACAGGTTGCTGCCAGGCCAAAGACCAGCTGCTGACATCACTGATAGTGATTTTTGGCCATTTTCTGCTTTGCACTTGGCTTGTTGCACACCTGGGTTTGAGGCAGCCGGGCACTGCTGGGCAGAGTCCACAGGAGCAGGAGGCAGAAGCTGGAGAGAGCCCCTGCCCTGGCACCCTGGGCAGCAGCAGCCACCTCCTCCCTGCACCTCAGCAGCTCCTGGGGTGGATTTGGGCAGAGGAGAGCACGGCCTTGTTTTAACTTGTGCAGCAACCAACCGCCACAGACAAGCCTAAGGATTAGAAGTATGCAAAAAGCCTGCAAGTGTATCACCTCTGCTCTGCCATCCCTGAAAACATAGCCCACAGTTACACCTTCTGTGCTGGAAAACCCCAGAAACCACAGCACACGAGTAGCAGCAGGGCTGGAGGTTCTGGTTAATTAAAGGTTTTATCACTTACAGACTTCTCTGGGCTAGAGGAGCAGGGGTGGCACTGAGCTCACTTCTGGAAAGGCTGAGGTGCCTCCTGACCCAAAGCCTGGGGGGGATCCTCAGCTCTCAGAACACCAGTAACTGGTGAAAGCCATGGACCTGGACCACACCAGTAACTGGTGAAAGCCATGGACCTGGACCACACATCCCTGAACCTGTCTGTCCCCCCCTTCCCTCCTTATTGTACGTTCAAGAACGGAATGTACTCCTTACACCTAACTGCACAACAGCCATGCATCCAGTGGCATCAATTCCAACCCAGCAGTGGCAGCAGGACTGTGTTTGTGCCACATGTGCAGAGTCTCTGGGGATTTTTCTGGGTTTCATTGTTACAGCTGAAATGCAGAAAGAGCAATTCAAATGAGGGAAATGCAATAATCTGGGAATGCTGCTCATCAGCGCGTCTCCCGTTAAAAAGCAGAGTCCTTTATTAAAAAGGACACATCTTATTAAAAAGATATGAAACAAAAGTGGTTTTTAATTTTATTGGGGAGGCAGAGTCATTGCCAGAGACAGCCCGTGGCTACGTGTGATGATGGAGTCAGGAGGGAGGGCAGTGAAGCACTCACACAGAGATGAAGCTAATAACTTTTCTACTCTTCGGGAAAGTGCCGTTCGATTTCTGCTGCTCCAGGCTGTGCAGCTCGAGTGGAAATCCAGAGAAACTGCACCCACCTGCTTCCACTGCTGCCATCCAGGGCCAGCTCCTCAGCCAGCGTAAATCAGTTTATCCCCATGCAGCCAGGCAGATTTATGCCAGCTGAAGATGTAGCCCCTGGTCCTGCACTTCAGAACACGCAGCTTTCAAACACCAATGAGTGTGAACCCCTTAACACTTCCCACTCGTGAACCTGGGGGGGACAGAGCTCCCAGCCTAGCCCTGCCACCTCAGTCTGGGCCATCCTCGGGGTAAATGATTATTCCAGGAGCTATTCTGAGTCTACACCTAGACCTGAAAACACTGGTTATCATTTTCTGGTTGGTGGGGATGCGAGTATTGATTTTCACTCCTTCACTAACAGCTGCTGGACCAATGTTTGTTTCTGTGTTTGGATAAGCAGAACTAAACAGGATTGTCTTCCTCAGGTCTGTGAGCCCATGTGGCTGCCCACGACCCCCAAAAACACACACACTGAGGGGTTTGTACTCTGCCTTCCACACCTCTGCAGCATGGAAACGGGGATAAAGGAACAGAAGAGGAACAAAAACCGATCCCTCTTCCTCCATGTCCAGACTCTCCTCTGAACAGCCCCAGAGCACAGGTCAGACCACACCACTGCTCCTCCCCAGCTCACTGATCACTCCTAAGAGTCCCCAGAGAGCAACGGAGACCAAGCAGGGGCAGAGACCAGCTGCTAGGGAGGAGTTGTTGCTTCTCTGCACCGTGTCACCTGCACATCACACAGACCCTGCCCGTGCCACCACGAAGGTGCAGGCACCTGAGCTCTGCTCTGCCTCCCACAGCAGCCACAGGAGCCCAGGGAGCTGCCACCAAACACTGCCCTCCACCAAACACTGCCCTGCCACCAAACACTGCCCTCCACCAAACACTGCCCTGCCACCAAACACTGCCCTCCACCAAACACTGCCCTGCCACCCTCGAGCAGAGCCCTCAAGAGCTGGTGGCAGATCCAGCAGGACACAGAGAAGAAAGACGTGCAAATGACAAAGGTGGGCCCCGGGCAGCCTGGTGTATTTCAGCCCTGCAGCAGGAGGGAAAGCAGCTTCTCAAAGGCAGTGGCTTTGTGAGGTTCTGCAAGTACAGACAAGGAAGGGTTTGCATGGGGTTGAGAAACTGAATAGACTCGTAAGACAGTGACTGATGTCAGACTCCCCTGGCTGCTTGCTGCCTGTGCTGCAGTCATTCCAGAGCAATACATTGATGAAGCAAGTTGCTTCATGTCTGCTGCCTAGATAAAAAAAAAAAGACATTAATTCCAAGTGGATGAGAACTGAGCTGTGGTGCTGAGCGTTGCTGGGTGCCTAGCCAAGGAGAGTTCTGCAGAGTGCCCGGGGTGGACATGCAGCACTTGCACTCAGATGTGTTTGAAAAGGGCAACTGTGAATGAAGTCCGTGGCAGATGCTCTAAAACTAACACAGTGAAGGACCAGCCAAGGACCCCACGAGGTCCCCTTCAGATGCAGTGTGCAGCAGGTCTTCTCACGCCACAGAGCTGGCTGGAGGGTGGGCGACAGACTGCCTGGTGCCAGGGCACTGACATGGCACCAAGGATGATTTTTATCTGTGCCTGGGCAGACAGACGGGCAGACACCTCCTGACAGATGACTTGCTCAGGTCAGGTGAGTTGAGCAGCAGTGAAGCCTCTGCTCCACACAGGAGCTTGTGGATGACACAGGGTGATCCAGGGAGGACCCACAGCCAGGTCCTGCTGCAAACACCCTCCCTGCCCAGGTCTCAGCCCTTGCCAAGAGCCTGACGGCCCCCAGCAGAGACCACATCCCATCCTGATCCTGCCCCAGCTCAGCCAAAGGCGTTACTGACATGCTCCCAGCTATCACCATATTTAGCCACGAAGAGCCTCAGGCAGAGGCAGGGTATGGAAATATCTGCAGAGTTTCAGCTTGACTTTCTACTTCCTTATTGTGGTAGAGATCTGGAATAACCCCCTCCAACTGCATCCAGATAAAGGAGCTGAAGAGCAGAGCAGCATCAGATCCAGCTCTGAGCTGTGCAGCCCTCACACACAGACCTGGGTGTCACCTCTGCCATCCTGTCACAGCAGCCTCTGAGCCCACACATTGCCTCTCCTTTTCCCAGAGGTGCCCTGAGGACACCCTTAGATCACCCCCCAGCACAGCAAGTGGTCCCTGGGCACGGGCAGGAGGTGCAGGAGGGCAGAGAGCTCCCAGTTCAGCAGGACACAGCCAGGCACAGGCAGATGGGCTGAAGGGAGCATGGCTGGGATGGAGCAGGAGCAAACCCTGCTCCCAAGCTGCGGGCTACTCTCCAAGAGCCACGTGGACAACCTTCCACGGGACAAGGAGACAGAGCTTGTAAACTTCCAGTTCACAGCAGGGTGAACATCTCCTGTATCAGCCTTTCCTCCACAGCCCTGTGAGGAAAAGCAGAGGTAACACGGAGGGGACACAGGTTGGGGTTGGGTGTGAATTCTCTTGACAGCCCCTGGGTGCTCTGGCTCAGCCTCGCAGGGGCAAAAGAATTCTGCATCTTTCATCAAAAGGCAAAAGAAGAATTCTGCACCTACAACATCTGCCAAATCACCTCCTGTCCAGCCCGAGTCAAGACAACCCACCTGTATCTTCAGAGCCCTCAGCACAGACTTTTTCACTGTTCATGAAATTAAAGTCAATGAAAAACCAACACAAAAAGCCTTTCTAACTGTGAAACAGCTTCACTGCCTGGCTGAGTGAGACAGATTCCCTAAAGCAGCTTCTGTGTTTACATCTAACCCTGGTTTCTTACACATCCAAAGCTGTCCTCTCACCGCAGGAAAATCCAAGCCAGCACCAGGAGAGGCGGGTTAATTAACAGAGCAATAACGTAGTGGGACTCTGCACAAAGCCCCGTCCATCAGGGCTGCAAACAGCAGAATGGAAAACGGGCTCACGTAGTGGGGATTTTGCTGAGAGTTAGAGATCTTCCATTTCTAAAAAGGCAAAGGGATCCAAATGAAACCTGAGCAGCCACTCTCCCTTCATCCCACTAGCGCCGTCCTCAGCAAAACTCCAGCCCCGAGGTGGCAGCAGGGGATGGGATACACAGCACAACAGAGAACCTCAGCTCACAGCATCCCATCCATGGCTCTCACTCATGCAGTGCTGCAAGGCAAGGACAGCCCATCATTTGCAACCACAGTACCTTGCAGCTCCTACTTCTTTTTTTTTCCCAAGGTGTGGTCAGGGTTACTGAGCAGACATTGCTCATCGAGTGAACGTGCCCTGAAGCTCTGCACCCCACGCTGGGAGAGGCAGAAGACACTGAGAGGAGCTAAAATGGGAGCCACGAGCCCACAGAGGTGGCAGCAGCATATCAGCACTGGGGCTCTTACTGCCATCCCAGCAAAGCTCTCCAAGACACACAGACCTTGAGGACAGAGTTCCTGTATTGCTCCAGCTACCCCAGTCTGACACCAGCCAGCGTGTGCAGGTTTGGGGTCCCACTGATGCTCTAGCACAACTCGTTCTGGTCACCCCAGAATGCAGCAGGCTGGGAACTCACCTCCCGTGGGGATGTGGCTGAGCAACTGCCCTGCAAAAAACACTACACTCCTAACCAAAATAATTAAATTAGCATGATTAGTGTTGGCTAGGCCTCAGTCCTGTGACTTCCAGCAAAGCTGAGCATATACTTTAAATACTTCTCGGAACCCTTTCATCTCCTGCTCACCAAAGCCACATGTATTGGAACACTCCTCTGTTCCCCCCAATCCACACAGAGATCAGAACATCAGCTGTTATGCAGAACCATTACAATTACCCACTTTGATACCCAGCTCTGAGCAGGAGGCTGCAATGGTTCCCACAGGCAGCAAGACCCCCTCTGAGCTCCCCTCCTGAGCCACTGACCCTGACTGGGGGACCCTGCACCGGGGCCTCCCCCTGACTAGAGCTTCACAGACCCCCCTGAAGGAGGTGATTTTGCCCTTGGAGATGTTGCAGAGGGAGAAACAGGAGCTCTTGTTCCTTCCCTTCAACACAGCAAGCTGCAGTCTCAGCCTGCAGGCAGCCACCCGTGTCCACGTGCGGGTTCCCCGGCGCCGCCAGGCCGCACCGGCTCGGAAGCACGAAGCCTCAAATGAAGATTATTTCCTCAAACACCAAATAAAAGATCCTGGCTGTTACTGTAACACACCCGACTGAAGCCGGGTCCGCAGGCCCGCGATCCCCAGCAGTGTGTGGGTCAGCCCAGCTCTGCAGCAGCCTCCACCCCGTGCCAAGCCCTTGGCTGCGGGGGGCATGGGGGGCACGGAGAGCTCCCGTGGAGGGTTTGCTCACAGAGGCTCTGTCAGCCTGGAGAGCATCTCCCAACAAGTCGAGGCAGCGCAGAGCTGAATGAGGCTGAAGAAAGCAGCGTTCCCAAAGGTGTGGCCCTGGCCCAGGCTGGAGCTGCTGCTCAGATAAAGCAGCGTGTAGCTGCACGTCGGAGAGGGAAGGGCTCTGCTTACTCACAAGCTGCACTCCGAGCTGCAGACAAAAGGCCAGGAACGAGGTGACAAAGCCTCAGAGCCCAGCGTGCTGGAACAGCTCCCAGGGGCTGGCTTCACTGGAAGGTCTGTCCCTGACCAGGGGGGACACGCTGCCCCCCGAGCCAGCAGTGGCTGAAGCAGGACCAGGGTTGCTAAGGCTGTCCTCAACAGAGTCACTTCGCTGAAGATCTCGTAGCTGTACATGTCAAATGCTAACAAATCCCAGCTTCTTAAAGTTATCAGTAAATGGATTTAGGAAAAAATATCAGAAAAGGCTGAACAGGATGAAAAGCCTCCAGAGCCAAGGGTTCTTATCCAAACTACACTCACATTTTCACTGCTACGATTTGAACTCAGCTTTGTCAGCACTTGTAGTTTCATCAGGGCAGAGCCAGAACTGCTGGTGGTGTGCTCTGTGAACACACATGTACTCACGAGCAGCAACAGTGCAATCCCAGTGCACATCATCTCACAGGAAACCTTCAGCTTCCCAGAACACCACCCAGATGGCACCAATAGCAAACAAGACTGCTCTCATGCTTCACACAAACTGGGAGATACCCATTTTTCACCAGTGCAGGTAGATTTTCACTAAGGAATGGCACAGCCCTTTGTGCAGAGCAGCAGAGCAGAGCTTACAACTCCACCAAGAGAGCAAATCCAAGACCAGGGGTCTGAAAGCTGTTTGTGCCCAAAGCCACTCCTCAGAACTGGGCTCGGAGCGGGCACAGCCCTGCCTGGCTGGCTCCATGGGCTGCTCTTTGCCACAACAGGCTGGCACATGCTGAAGGCAACCCGAGTGTCCCTGCAGGATACAGAACGTAGCCTGGGTGGAATCACAAACACATCAATTGCAAGAACTGGGAGAAAACTATCTGCAAATAATGCCAGCCCTGCCAGCAGTGCTCCATCCGTGGCCTGAGCATGACGGTGGCAGGAGTCACTCAGATGCTTCTGAAACTCTGAGAGCAGCCCTGCACTGATACCCTGCACGGGCTGACAGCAAAGCAATGCCACACGCTCCTACCAGGGCATTAGAAGAGCAGTGAGGCATGAAAATTCACAGAGAAGTCAGAAACTTCATCTTTTCTGCTTAAAAGTTTATTCCCTGTGACTAAGATGCCAAGGCTTTTTTCTTGACTTTTTTTTTTGGTGCTTTTTTTTCCCCAACATAAAACTGAAAAGTAAACTCCTCTGCAGTGCCCAGGTGGCTCTAGGCCAGCTTAAAAGGTTTATTCTGAAATTACTGCTGCATTAGAGTTGTCAGCAGTGCTACCTTCTGCCTTCTTGCTCTCAAACCAGGCGTGCAGCCCCCAGTGTGCAGAGCCAGGGCTCACTCCAAAGTGCCCTGTGACTGCAGAGTGTTCTATCTGGTGACTCTGCAGCACCCAGGTCTGGAACAGGCATCTGGGAGCAAATCATCCTTGTTCCATGGAGTCCAGACAGCCTTTACTGCTGGAACTCCTCGAGAGCAACGAGCTGGAGCCAAAACACCCCCTGAAGGCTGGTGGTTGGTCTGAGCCATGGCTCGTGGGGCTCCTGGACCTGTCACACAGTTTGGCTTCCAGGGTCCCTCGCGAGGGCAGCCAGGGAGTGACCTGTTCCTGCAGGAAGGGGTCCCCTGGCAATCCAGGCTGGCATGACTCAGCTTCTAATGCTGCTGCTGTGAAGACCACACCAAAGACTGACAGCATAAAGTTATGTTCTGAAGTAGAAATTTGAGAATTACTATAAACTTCAGCTCTTGACCTCTTGCAGACACAGAACATGCAAGGAACCTTCCAGTAATTAAAACGTGGCCATTCTTTATCTTCAAAGGCAGAGGGAAAAAAGGGCCTGCTACCTTTAGAGCCTTGGGACACTGTTTTACAATTAAGGTATAATCAATCTTTAATTATTTCGTTTGAAGGTTATTTAAACCCTTCCCTCATGACAGCCCCTTCAGAAAGCCTCAGCAGAGATGGGGCAGCAGCTGCCAAGTCTCCTCCTCCCCCCAAGGAGCTGTGGAGCAGCAGCAGGAGCTGAGTCCCCCACACGGATCCTGCCTCTCCAGCTCCCTTGGCAGAGAGCACAGCCCAGCACAGGAATTCAAACCCAGCAGCACATCACCCAGCTAGAGAAGATCTGTTGGCACAGAGGCACCTCATTGTCTTCTCAGGGAGCTTCGTGTCCAAACTAGCCCACTACAGCAACACCACTGCATCCTGACTCTAGAGCTGCCTCCATTTAATGCTCAATTAATGTCTTTTTCCTGTCACAAGTCACTTTTTCCCCCCTGCCAACACAAACCTTCTTCACACCAACACTGTTTGGGGGCTGTTGTTTTTCTAGTTACTGAAGCAGCAGCAAAGACCATTGTGGCTACAGCTAATGGTTGTGTTGCCTGTTTCCTGGTCTAACACCTCAGCACGTGTCTGGTTGATACTCTGTACCTCTGAGAACATGTGAGTCCGGGACAGAAAAATGAGAAAAAACCAGCAAAATGAGAAAAAAACTTCCCATTTTCTGGAAAGGCAGAAAGATCCTTCCCAGCTCCTCAGCAGCCACAGGCAGGCTCTTCAAGTCAGCCTCAGTCTGCCAGCCCAGAAGCAGGGGGGGAAATACAGAGCTGACAAGATGTGTCACCAGCATCCCTTGAAAAGCCCCGAGCACCGTGCTGAAACGTGGACAGGGCACCTCAAAGGAACAGCACGAGAGAGCAGGTCACAGCTTGTTGGCTTCTTTCAGTGGTGTCTCAAGTGAATGGCACCTTCTGAAGCAATCAAGTGAAACTGAGCAAAAAATATAATAATAAAATACATGTGCAAATATTTTTTTCCTGAAAAACTTCTTTCTTTTAAAGTGGCAAATATTTTCATAGAAATGTTCCCTGCCAAAAGACAGAATTCAATCTCCTGGAAGAAAGGCTTTCTTCCTCCTCTATTTTTCATCCTTTTTTTCAGCTTATTGTTTTCAGTTTACTACTTTAGTGACAGAAGAGGAGAACAAGGGGAAAATGGTAAGACCAGATTCAGACAAATTTAATTTTTTGTCTTTGGGAAGTCAGAACAGCAGAGCCCAAGCTCCATTACACTACCACACACTCATTTTCACACCAGTTCAGCTTGAGAGGAGCTCTCTGAAATAGGAGGGCAAAACTCTGTCTCTGTGTGAGGAGCAGTTATCCTGCCCCAGCACCAACAGGCACCTTTTCTGCAACATCCCTGCTTGGGAAACACAACCTGCTCTGTGCTGCACACTTGGACTTCACTCAGAGCCACTGACCCTACCCAGACAGGGCAGCAAGGAGAGGCCAGGAGCCTTCTTGCTCCACTGCAGGAAGATGAGAGATGCCCAGGAGTGCCAAGGATGCAGGCTGAGGTTCAATCAGGTGCCTCTACAGGAAGAAAAGAGCCAAAGGAGGGGATGTGGAAGAGCCAGTTACATGACTGAGCTGCAGAGCCAGGTGTGCAAGCTCCTGCCAACTCCCATGGCCAAAGGGGGAACAGAGCAGAGGCAGTTTGCTTTGAAATTCAGAGAAAGGAAATGTGTGTGGAGCCTGGGGATGAGGTGAAGATGACAAGAGAGGCTGGTGTCATCAGCTTTTGTTCCTCTGCAAGTTGCAAAGGAGCAGTTGTGGCTGAGAACGTTTGAAATAAAATCACTGGAACCTGTCATCAGTTGATTGACCCCTGTGCAGAGGTCCTGTAGGACAAGGAGTCTGAACAGAGCCTTGGCTGTACCAGTGGCTGTGAGTTCATCAGGATGAGCACCCTGGAAATTCTGGCATGTTCTGCCTTTTTCCTTGCAGGTTCCAGGGGATTCAGTCTTAAAGTTGCTAGAGATGCCCTACACCGTGTCAGAGCCATCTGCTTGTCAGGGATGAGCAGAGCTCACTGAGTGGTCAAACACTGTGTTCAGTGCTGGCTGGTAAATGAGAACACACGTTTCTGAGCAGAAAGGAAATACCTGTGGTGCAGGCTTGAAAGAGAAGTACCAGTAAAGGCAATTCAGGTGACAGATCTGCAGCCTCAGACAAGCAGCTAGGCAATGGTACGGGGATAAATCTCAGCGAAAACTAAGCGAGTCTCCATCTTTCTCCTTCTCTCTATTGTTCTGGAATACAAAGACTTTCTTACAAGCTTTAAGTCTCAGTTTTGCAACACGTACTCCTCACTACTCCCAGCAGTAAGCCCTGGCACGTGCCCATCTCCAGAGAGGAGCAGACTGCACGATGCACGTGGACTGAACCCAGCCAGGCTGCAAATGCCGTGGGTCCCACCAGAGCTGGGGCCTGAGACTGCAGGGGAAGGGAGTGGGGAAGAGGATTCCCTCTGATCCGACAGAGCTTCTTGGCTTTGCTGCAGAAGGTTACAGGATGGTTTTCCTTCTGTGCACACAGGACAGTGGGTGCTGCTCAGGGAAGGGTGCAGCAAGGCTCAGCAGCGTGCAAGAAACCACGTGAAATGAGAGTGGAACAGCCTGTTACCCTGTGGGTCATCTGTCTGGGATGGAAACAGGGGAATGCACAGTCTGAGGGCTCTGTCTACTCCTTACTCCAGGTAAGGCAGCTGCTTTATAAAGATGTTTTTCACCATCATAAATAAGCTTTGGAGGTGAACAGGGGAAAACCCTCAAGTAATGATTCTCTGCCTGCTTGTGGACTGGATTTAGAGTGAGCAATTCCAGGAGACGTGGCCCTGAGCTCTCCTGTGCTGTGTTTGATGTCTCAAACTTACAGACCAAGTAAATTATTTGATGCCATTGATTGGACAAATTGAGAGGTCAAAGCTGTCAAGCCTTCAAGACCACACAGGTTTCCTCCTTGGAAGCCAAAGGGTGGAATGTGCCTTTTGGATACTGCAGGGAAGAGCCTTCATCTGCTGACACATTTCCATCAGCAGGGCTTGAGAGCTTCCAGCAGCAGCTTCATGATGTGTTAGCAGCTTTTTCCACCTAACGGGTACGTGTTGAAAGTTTAAGGGAACAGACAGTTGAAATGACTGGATGTTATGGAACAACATGACATTCCTACCCAGCTCCCCAAACCACAGCCAGCCCCACCATCCCTGTCCTTGACAGCAGCACTCAAACCTTGAAGGTGTTTGTTATGTTACAGTACCAAACAGAACAGCAAGACAACTGATTTGGATCTAAAGAGCTACTGCCCTGGCTTCAAACTGCAGCAGGGCAAAATCACCCAGAGTTTGGCTTAGTGCTTCACACAGCCCTAAGAAAATACAAACAATGAACAGCAATAAACCTCACCCGCCTTCTAGAATATCTCTGCTAAACACAAAGTACTCCCAGCCTGCAGAGCTCTCCCCCAGCCATGCTCTGGGATGCTGAAGGGCAGCTCCTGCTCTGGCAGCTCCGTGCCCACTCCTGGCACCACCAGCACCAGTGGCTGGGCACTTGCCACTCCAACACCCCATGGAAAAGTAGGAAAGGAAGGCAAAGATAAAGGTCTAAAACAAAAACCACCAAACACACAGGAGTCCCCAGATTTGTGTCATGCACAATTCCACTCTAGGAGCCTCACTATGTCCCCCTTCAGAGCTGGAATCAAAGCCATTGCATGGAAACACTTTGACAGAGCATCCCTGCACTTGGCTAAGTTCTACCCAGGTTCTTTGCAGGGAGAACCCCCTTGGTAGGGTGTGGATGCTGGAATGACTGTTTCACAGGGATTGCACTGTGGTCCCAATCTCACAGCACGAGGCACGCTCAAGAGCCAGCTCTCCAACACTGCTCACTCCCTTGGCAGCTTTGGGAAGGCAAAATGAAATCTTTCAGTAGCAAAGCAAGAAAACACACACACACAAAATGAAATCAACTAAAACCGAGCTGTTTCATCTGCCCAAAGTTGCAGTGGTCCCTTTCACGCCGGCATCAACACTTTCCAGCCCAGTGCTTTGGGAGCAGGAGGCCTCCTGGAAGGGTCTGTGGAGCTGCAGATCACCCGCTCTGCACCGAGCCCCCCTTGGAGGGTGGCTGGGTCCAACGCTGCGGCCCGGCCGGGCCCCGGGGCCGACCCCCCAGCACTAAGGAGCAGGAGGAGCCTCGGCAGCCGCCGCCCCGCGGACACGGGCGGGCAGGGAGCGCAGGCACCTGGAGACACCTGGAGACACCTGCCCGGGCCCGGCCCCGCCTCCGCCCGCCGCCGCCTTAAGAGCCCCCGCGCGGCTCCGCTCGGCCAGCCCGGCCGGGACAGCCGAGGGAAGGAGCCTGTTCTCCTGGGATTCTGTTCAAAAGAAGGATGAGAAGATGAGCAGCAGCCCCCGAAGTCGTTTCTTCAGCCGCTGCCTGTAGCTTTTTGTTTGGGCGAGGCTCGCAGAGCCGGCAGCAGAGGCAGGGAGCGGTCCCGGGGCCAGGTGAGTGATGGGGACGGGAGCGCTGGGGGATGCTGGGGTGGCTCTGAGGGGCTCTGAGCTCCCTTCTCATGACACAAGGGTGGCTCCTTCCCTCCCAACCTCCACCAGCTGCCCCTGGCTGTGTGGAAACCGAGGAAAAGGCTTTGAAAAGGAACTGAGAACAGCTCGAACATCCCCTCGGGTATTCTAACTCAACAGGGAAGGTTAAAGGAGCAACTGATGCTACGGGGAGAGATTCCCTAAAAACAAACCCATCGATTTCTTAACCTGGCAAGAGCTCTGTGGCCATCCCTGGCCTTTAAGAACGAGGCAGCTCAGTCCCAGGCCAGGGGGCTCCTCTGGATCTACACCAGTGCAGTGACATCAGATCTCAACCACCATGTCTGAGAACTTAAATTAGCTCCAATCTGCTGATTCTTCTCTTTACTTTCTATTCAAAACACTTAAATGTTTTCTTACCTCTTCAGAGCTATCAAGCAGAACTGAAGTATTTACAAAAGCAGCTGTAGTTGTGACCTTTGCTTGGAGGGAAAGTTTTCACTTTGACGAGGTTGCCACGTCCCAGAGTCCTGTTGCCAGGGGGCACCAGGGATGCTGCAGCCGAGGCTCAGTGGGCAGAGCTGACCCCTGGCATCAGAGGAGCCAGGGGCTCAGGTTGTTTTTCCTCCCACCCCTTCCGTGGCCATTGTTATTTAGGTGGCTGTGTAGCAGCCAGAGAGGAGCCCCCAGGCCTCCCCACACCCTTCTAAAGCAGAGAATCATCAGCTTCAGTTCCACTGCTGTAAAACGAGGCTCCTCTCCAGTGCACAGCAGCAGAGCCAACCACACATTTAACTTATTGCCATTTGTAAAACTTGCTCAAAATCCAGAGAAACACGGAGCCGTTTTCCCTTTGGATACCAACAGCAGCCAATTTCAAGCAAGGGCTTTGGGAAAGTGTCAGGGTCACTCCAGAGCAAGGCAGAACAATGGGAACCCCTGAGCAAGCAGCAGAACGTGCTTCCAGTAGGACCATGGCCCAGAAAAAGGTCATTTTCAGACACCAGCATCAGGGGGGCTGCAGGAGTTGTCGCCTCCAAAGCCAGAGCTGAGCTTCAGAAAGTTTCTACTTGTGCATTAATTTAAATACAGGCCTAAGTGATAAAACAACTTGCTTCACTGTACTTTTCCAACCAGGATTATGAGCCACTGGTGCTTCTGAGAGCACACGGGGTATTGCACTGGAATTTCCAAGGGTTTGTAATCACCAGGCCTGATGCAAATTCTACTTAATGCAACAAACGCCAGGAGCTCTGGCTCGGAGCATCTTTATCTCTTAGTTCCCCTACAGACAAAGAAATACAGTAACATTTGCTCACTTTAAAGTTCAGAGAAGTCCAGTACAATTTTATCTGACCTTTAGCTAAAGGTTTGCCACTTCTGAGGATGCAGCAGATCTTTGCTGCTGCTCAGACAGATACAAAAGTTTTCAGCCTGACTTGCAAGATTTCTCCCCAAGGAGAAGCAAAACCCAAGTTGTATCTCATTAAAAGGTGAAAAAAACTATATACTGGTAACCTTTAATTTACTTTAAATGGGCTGTTGAAGACTGAGGGGTAGTTAGCTCTTGGAGGTGGGTCCCTGGAGCTTGTATTTCAAGTTTTTATTATCATTGTTTTAATGTAAGATTTGCTGATAAGCACCTTTTCTTAATAACCCGAGCTGCTCCCGGAGGAAGCCGAAGCCAGTCTGCAGCTGTTTGTTGGCTCCCCCGGCTCAGCGAGGTCCAGGCACGAAGTGGTTAATAGCTGCGAGGTGTGCATTAGGCATTTACGGTGCTAAACCCGTCGTAACTTGCCCGATAAAAGGCATTTCAAAGAAGCCAGGATTGCACGGAGGAATTTCAGTTGACGGGTTCCTGCCTGGGCCACCCTTTCTCAGGACTTACCCGAACGCGTTAACAAGTCCTGACAAGGCAGAGGGAGAGGCTGCAGGGCACCACAGCAGCGGGTTTGGATTTAAAAGCAAAAGTGAACAAGAAACCCCCGGAGCTATTTGTTCAGCTCGATCCTCTATCAGCACCTCCACACCGGCGCTTTTCTGCCTTGGCTTTTTTTGGTGGTGTTTTACACAAACGAGCTTTTTGGTTCATTATCAAGTTTTTGCATCCCAACCCATCTCCTCCCGAGCTGCAAGCAAATTAAAAGCTGAAATATTAAGTTGCTCAGGTACGTGGGAGAGCTGCCAAAACATGTTGCTCTCAGAACCAGATCCCTCATTTCACAAGGCACTGTGAAAAGCCCAGTTTTCCCAGGTATCAGGGAGGGAGTAACTGGGTCCTGGGTCCCCTTCATTTGGCTTAAGTGTCCCGAGGAAGCAAAGCCACCCAAATGGGAAACAATATTTGCCATCCCTGTCTGGGACATGGTGAATTTCCACTCATGGAACTTGCACATTTCAGGGCAGGTTTGGGGGTTGGTTTGTTGTTTCCTTTTTGTTTGCTTGCTTTAAATATTTTCATTTCTTTAGATGAGAAGCAACCTGCAGTGCTGGGTACCTATCTTTAGACTTTAGTAGTACTTTTTCAGGTAAAAACTTGAAATATTTTAGTCTTTAAAATATCTCCTTTGAGAGATTCCTTTGTAAGAATCTCAAACACTTTTACTGCATGGATGCAGGGATGGGTTGGGTTTTTCTTGGGGAGAATGTTTCTAACAGTCTTAAATGGCTTTATTTTTTGTCTCTTGCAGATTGGAGGCTCTTTGGAAGACACTACACATCTTCTAGAGGGTCTGGACAGTGCTTAGCTTCACCATTGGAATCTCTGTAGTGCCTTGGGGCAATCCCAGCTGCAGCAAGGTGTGTGCATGAGCCCTGCCAGGACAAATGCTGTGCTCCCTGCCCAGCTCCCTGCCCCTGCTTTGAGAAGCCTGAAGCCAGAGACTCCCCATTTCTGTATCAGGTGGGGCTGGGACTAAATCAGATTGTTTACCCCTCTCTAGGCTAAAGGGAAGTTTCACACATCCACACTACTGCCAGAGGTCTTTAAAATGAACCAGCAAGTAGAGGAAAAGTCCCCACTGAAAATTCTGTGGCTTGAGCAGATTCAGGGGGTTTAAGGCCAGCAGGGACAATGGTGATTGCCTTGTAGACTCCAGTAGAATGTCATGCCTCCTACTCCAGTCCAAACACCACAGCAGCCCCAGCCCTGCTGCCCTAAGAGGTCCATTTGCCCGGGATAAACTCGCCTGCCTTGTCCAAGAGCCATGAGGATGATCCATGGGTTCTGTTGTCCTTCATTCCACCGGAGTCTGTCTCGTACCTAACCAGATTTCAGTGGAGTGAAGCACAAGAGACATGGAGATGAATCAGCAACAAGAGGAGCTGCTTCCCACTGGCAGAGAAGGGAAACCACCCGGGAATTGGGATACACCAGGCACCCAAACAGCCCCAGCATGCTGGGAGATGGAGAGCAGCAGTACACCCCAAGATTCCTTGAAAGTCTCCAGTAAGAAGCCACTTTACCAATGTATTTACTTTTCTGCTTGACATGTAAAGATTAAAGAAGTCTACAAAGACCACAAGCTGCTTTCTGAAAGGCTTAAATACCTTATTAGCAGGAAATTAAACCCTAATGTGGATAAATTAGATGCTTAATCATCACATGCAGTCATCTTCCCTCTAGGATGGTATCTCCAGGAAAGAAACCAGACTAGAACCTTGGTTCAGTGCACATGCAGCACCCCCCTTCCCCTGAGGATCCTTCTCTAGAGTCCCACCAGCAATGCCTGCTTCCCTCCAGCTCTCCTGCCACAATGCCTTCACCATCTGGCAAAACTCCATTCACATTTTAGACCCGTTTGCTTTGTAGTGAAATGAATGTAAATAGGATTGAAGTTGAGGAAGAATTTAGATTTTTCAGGCTGAGCAGGAGATAGATCTCCTCAGGTGCCAGTGTAAATTCCTCGAAGGCGAATGCAGTTAAACATATCTGATGCATAAAAGTGTCACAACTAACACTAATCACTCACCAATGGTAATTGCCTTTTCAAAGGCCTCACCCCCCTGAGACAAATGCCCCCCCCAAAATGAGGTCTGGTAAATTTAAAACAAAGAAAAACCAAACAATGTCATCTTACCATCAGGACCCATTATTTGCCTTGATAGATTTAGTACCAGATTTCAGGAATTTATAGTCTTGTATTATTTCTCAGCTGCCTAATCCTTCTTTCCCCCTTCTATCTGCCTGACTCAAAAAGCATTCAGAACCCCCTTGCTGGTGCCCACTGCAGGCTTTGCTCCCTGGGCAGCCAGCAGCAGCTTCCACCTGCAGGGCTGCTCAGCTCTTCCAGGCAGCAGGGCAAGCTCTCCAAGCTTCTGCCATTCATTTCCAGGCTCACCCTTAAATGTAACACACCCCATGTTAAAAAAACCCACAACTCTTTGCCTGCTTAGCTCTAAAGTTACACTCTCTTTGAAATCAAAGCACTGGAGTAACAGGACCACAACATATTTTCAACCCAGAATGCAGCCCTGCACAGTTCCAGTTCTCTGTGCTTATCCACCCCATACTCAATCTCTGGGGGTATCTTGAAATGAGTGACAACCAAAAAGAGCTCTTGGTATCTTTTCCTGAAGTATTTTTCTTCAGGACATCCCAGCACGACAGAGACCTTTGTGAGCCCTCCCATAAGAGTCTGGTGGTGATTCATGGTGGAGGGTAACAAAACCAAAGTGGGTATATCCTGTCCCCCCCTTTCTCTTTGCAGTGAGTTGACAAGTGGAAGCACACGGAGGTAAGTAGGACACACCAGCACACCCAGATCAAAGGTGTCCCAGTTTGCTGCTTCATCAATAAAGGAAGGGTACCTACCAGCAACAGGTGCAGGGGGCAGGATTCTGGGCTGGGAAGCTGGTTCTGCTGCAGATCCTGTACACACCACCTTCCTTTCCTTCCCTTCCCTCCTTGGCTGGCTTCAGCCTCCCAGGCACAAGAGGCCTTCATGTGCAGGCTGGGAGAGCTCTGTGGGTAAGGACAGAAATACAGTTGGGTATTAATGATATGCCAGGGAATATTTACAGCCCTGCAAGTCACATATTACTTAGCCATTTCTCTTTTTTTTTTTTTCCCTTCCTTCCCCATCTGAAGGACATTTTGACTGCCAGCTTTCCATACATTAAAGCAACAAATATAATGAGCCAGCAGACAAACTGCCAGGGACATGCATTGTTATAGACAAGCCTTTGTCAATACACTGTGCAGTCAGCAAGAGCCCTTTAGGAGATGACAGGAGCTATCCAAATGCAAGCTCCTTATCAAAGAGACCACGGCTTGATGCTCATGCTGATGGAGCACCAGAGGCAGGAAAAACCCTCAAGTTACTCTTTGGAGTAGTGTGTGCAGCTTTAAAACAGAGTGTTTCCAGACTTCATAAAGCAACTGAGGATGCAGAGCTGGCCATTCAGACAGGGAAAGTCTTCTTTTCAGGCAACGGGAATGAGATGGGAGCAAGACAGTCAAGAAAAGTACCAGCTACCAATCTTGGCTGGTGCATTTGGAAGCTGCTTCTTGGCTCTGCCAGCCCTGGTACTTAGACCTGTCCTTAAAGGGGTTTTATTAACAGCAGGTACCTCTGTAGAGACACAGCCCTTTTCCAGCTGCAACCCACCCACAGCTGACCTCCCAGTGCCACAGGCTGCCTGCATACACACCTGAAAGCCCAGTGCCCTCCCCTGCCGCCCCTGGGCATCAAGCCCTGGCACTGCACCTGGGGACTGGTTCTTGCCGAGAGGAAGGTGAGAAATAACACAACTGAGCTGAGCACCCAGGGAGACAGAGCTGGAAAAGTTCAGCGTTTTCAGCCTCTTGAGGAGCCACATTTCAGGGCTCACCTAAATCAGCGTTAACTCAATGCACAGCTCAGCCTCACCCACCCCCTCACCAAACCTTCCTCGAGCTGCTTCCAATAAACGCTGCCTTGTGTCTGGTGTTAACTTCAGAGCTCTGAAGCAGAGGGGAGGCTTCGCTAAGAGACCCTTTAGAAACCCTTTACAAATGTAGATTTGATTGACTGACTGATTGAACTTAATTGCAGGCATTCTCTTTAATTGTACACTTAATTACTGACACTGTGTCAAAAGATTTCTGATGCAGCACCTGGAGGACAACCTTGCAAGTGCCAGTCAAAGCAGCTGCACAAGGCATCGGGGAGGTGCTGAGTATTGCTACAGCTCGGAAGGGGAAAAATCATAATATTGTAATAATATACAGTTAGGGTTTCAGCCACATACACACAATCACACATCTCCTCGCGGGGAGGGCATCCGATACCCGGGGGAAGAGAAAAGGAACAAAGAGCGGCAATGACGGGACCGTGCGGCAGCTCCACCCTGCTGCGGCCTCTGCTGACCGGCGGCTGCGGGGGCCGCGGGAGGGCTGCGGACCATCGCCGCTGGCAGCCGCTGCCCTGCGCCCCGCACCCGCGGCAGCGCTGCCCAGACGGACGCCGCATGCGCTCTGAGGCTGCCGCTCTGAAGGTGCTCAGCAGGTCTTGTTGGAAATAGCAGCGCGGGGGGCAGAGAGAGCAGCGAGAGCAGCCTCCTTGCTGCTCAGGAGCCTGCAGGGCTCTGTGACCGCGGCTCCTGTCCCTCAAGGCTGTGACAGAGACACCCAAATTCTCCATGGATCACGGGCTGGCGAAAGATGGGGAGAGAAAATTAAACTTCTTGGAAGGCTGGCCACAAGCTCCTGCCTCAATAGATGATCTCCCCTGGAAGCACCTCTGGAGAAGTGCCAGGAACTGGCAGCATTTCTGCTGCCATTGGCTCAGAGGGTGTCTGGAACAGACTGACACACAGGACTGGCTAAAGTAAAGATCACCCTCCAGCAGAGAGCAGCCGTGGTTTCTGCAGCGGGCACAACCTGCAGCATCCCTCAGACCCAGCCTGGCACTGCCACCCTCAGCAAACCCCCAGCCCCTGCAGACAACTGCCAGAGGACTGTTGTACACCACAGAAATGCAATTTGCTCACAACACCTGGAGTCTCGTTAATTTACCTGTGACATGTTGCTACACTTAATTGCCTTTGACAATTAGTAACATTTCAACACCTCCTTTAATGGCCCAATTATGAGAACACTTGTCTTCGGCGCAGTAGATGGAAGAAAATAGATGGGTGAACTTGCAGTGCAAAGCCCCTCTGCAGCTATTTTGGTGCCCAGGGTGGCTGCTGTGGTCGTGCCTGGCTGCTGCAGTGTGCCCTGCTCCCTGGCAGTGCCCCCTGGCACGGGGCTGGCACAGGCTCCCCTCCTGGACCACGCTGGGGACGCACCACGGGGAGAAGTGCTGAGCGTTGGCCTCCCTCCACTCGGCGTTGCAGGGATTAGTGGTGTGTTGGGTAAACCCTGCTGTGGTGGGCACAGAGCAGAATCCCCTCCAGCTGCACGAGCTCCTGGCCAATGGAGATGTCTGTGGGGAACTGCTGGGGAAATGGGATTGCCAGGGCTGGCTGCAGCCTGCTGCCCCTGCTCTGAAGTAAGCAGGTAGCTCCACATGCTGCTGCAGGCTGGGCACTAACGCTGGATTTGACATCTACACTGACACCAGGGGAACCTCGTGGCTGCTGCTACACGTGAAAAGTCCCTGCAGAACTGAGATGTGAAATGAGTGGGAGGGAGGCTGCCGGGTCCAGCCCCCTGAGCTGGTGCCTGCAGGCTCAGGGCTGAGCCCGTTCTGCTCCAGAGCAGCTCCAAAGGGGTCTGCCTGATGTCAGTTCTGCCACACGCTCGGGGCCTTTCTGTGCTTCCCTCCCACCCCCTCGCCCTTTGCAGAGCTGCTCCTCTCCCAGAGCAGCACAGTTCATGCTGCACCTCCTGCCACACTGCTGTCAACTCTCACCTCAGCCTCCCACTGCTCTGGGACCTGCACTTCTCCTCCTGATTTACTGAGGGCTGGGAGCACCTGCAGCTCCAGGGGTTTACATTCCTTACCAACAGCACTCACCACAACCCCACTGGCACAGCCAAGCAAGCCTGAGTTGCAGCATGGGCACCAGTGCCACACCACAGAAGGTTTCCCTGGGAGCTCTCCAGCCAGACCCTGCAGGGATCCCCCAGATCACAACTAGAGAGCTTCTGGGTTTCCTTTCCAGCAGCAGCTCTTAAAGTGTTTGGATCAGGACACGTTTGGGATGCTGGCAGGCATTTGCTGACCAGTCTGTGCCCAGGTCCCAGATGCCTGGTGAGCAGCCAGCACTGGCACAGCTCTGGGAAGCTCCCAGGCACCCTCTGGGAGAGATGCTCCAACCCTGATCACCCCTCTGAAGTGGTGTGAGCCACACACAAAGCCTGGGGTGGGAACCCCCATCCAGAATGGGGGGTGCAGCCACAATGACCCATTCCCACCTCTGCTGGGTATTGTCTTGCCAGGAGCACCCTGAGCAAGGGCAGCTGCCCCTTTCATTGCCACTGCAGGGCAGTGGCTCAGAGGATGGGCATCCTGCCCTCGCCCACTGGGAGCTCCCAGTTCCCCAGCTCCACCCAGAGCAAGCCAGAAGCAAACTCACCAGCCACAGCAGCTCCTCCAGAACAGCCCGTGTCCCATTACTGCCTGACAGAGTTTACCAATAAAACAATGTTTTATTAAACTACTATTACATTTTGATTGAACAGCATTTGGACTACACAGGAACAGACATATCCCTGAAAGTAATTGGTTTTCCACATCTGCTTTCCTTTCTAATTGGACTAATTACTTCAGTGTAGGATCATGTTCACTACTCTCCAGAAAGCAAGAAAACCTTGATTTACAGTGAGAAGAGCAGCAATTAGAGAGAATTAATTCATATGGCAACATCTAAATAAATCATATTATGAGAAGACAGCAATGTAATTATTGTGACTGGTGAGTCCCTTGTGGAGAAACATCATCCTAAAGCCTAAATCAAGCAGCTCAGCTCTCTGAGGAATCCACCACAGCTCTTCCCATTTCACAGAGCACATACCACTAATTTTATTTTTAAGACTTAATTGAGGTGCACCATCAAAAGCAATATGGCCTGACACTCCTCAAGCAGCTGAGAGCAGCCATCAGATCCTTGACAGCTTCCTCTGTCCTCCAAGCCAAAGGTGTTCAGCAGCCATGGGCAGAGCAGTGGCAGCAGTGTGGATTTCAGGGGTGGAGCAGCCACCCTGGTGAGGCAGCCTTCTCTTGCTGCCCAGCACAGTCCACCCCATCCAGGCTAAAAGCCTTGCTGGAGAACACTACAGGGGTCAGAAGACAATCCTGCTCCACACCACCATTCACTTTCCTCCTTACACAGCAGCAGACCAGCCTACCTTCCTGATGGTGATCAGCCCCTCCTCTGCTGCTGCAGCAGGGGGTGAAAGCCATTGCACCCAGGCACAGCTGCTCCTGCTGCTCCTCTCACAAAACACTGTCACCTTCTCCTGCTGGGACTTCCACAGCGCCACTGTGGGAGGAGGAGATTGTTTCATACATCAGCCAGGCAGCACTGAACACTCTCTGTGGTTTGGAGTCTGCCAAGCCAAGAGCTAGCTCTAGGCACAGAGACAGAACAACCCAGGACTCCACCTCGGGCAGCGAGTTCTCAGTGTGGCTGTTCTGCATCCAGAAAGCATCTCTGTGTCACTCTCAGCCCCTGAATCAGTGGGAGCCCCCGTTCCAGAGATCCTTGCTCCTTCTCCACAGTCTCACTGTTGTATGGCAAGAATACCCACAACATGATGCTGAGCTTCGTGTCCACAACCTGGACGTCATAAACCCCCTGCATCAGAAAACCGAGTTTCACACCCAAACCACTGCCCTCTTTCAGCCAGTGCCTGATCCCTTGGGACTCAGGGTGATGACCTGTCAGCCCAGCCTGGTGGAACAGCATCCATCTGCCTTTGCCAGGGCAGACAAATGCCAGCAGCTGCCAGGCTCCAGGATCTGAGGGCAAAGTGTTTAACACCGAGCCTGGAGAAGAGCAGAGCTGTGGCTTTGGTGTTTTAAGCCTACACCTTTAGAAGCCTTAACTCTTTGTTATTATTTACTGCTGTTCTTCCCCTCCTGAGAAATCCTCACAGCTGCCACTAAATGTCTAAATGTTGTCAAACATATCAAGAAATACAAATAAACTCAGGTAAAAATGAAGCAGCACCCTCTGCTCTGGGAGCTGATGCAGACAGATGCTGGCAGACATCGGGCAAGAACCCCTCAGGCTGGATTCTCTGTGGCCTGGAGGCTGCAGAAGAGACAGACAATGGGTGGGAAATGCTGCAGCCCACCCTGGCTGCTCTGTCCTCACCGACCAGTGCTGCAGCAGGAGAGATGGGGATTCCTGACAGCCAGCTTCACCACGACTGCACACAACTGTGAGTGCCCACAGCACAGACTGCTCAGCCTGCTTCATTCTGACACCAGAATTTCTGCATTAGCCTGGCCCAGAAACCGGATAATGCAAAAATGGAGCTGGTCACTGCAGGAGCATGGAAGAAAATACAGGCTTTTAATTTATTTTAGCCCTATAACAAAAACAAACACACTGAATTGCCAAAGGAAGGCCACAGGAACCACACGCACGTTAAAAAACCCAAAGGATGTGCAAAATATCACACTCAAGTATCACAAGTGTGAGAGCTGTTTGGAAGAGGAACAGCTAATAATTCGCAACCATTATTCCTCCATCATTGTTCAGATGAAGGTTGAGATTTTTAAACTGCAATTATCAACAATAGATTTGCATTGGAAGTTTACTACCACCCCACCAGGAAGAGCAAGTCTTGCATAACTGGGAGTAGTGGGAAAAAATGGTAATAAAAAAAAAAATCAAGATCCCAGGAACAAGGCTGAACCCCCTTAAGCAACTTGAGAAACTGACAGTCCATTTTCTAAAGGTATCACGGACAAAATACTACCCACTTTGGGCTTGTTTTTCTTTCCTGATGCTCCCTTCCACCAGTCTCATAATAACCATGGATTAATGAACAATTACAAGGCTTCATTCTTACCCATGTAATTCCAAGAAAGCAAGAGCATCTTTCTGGAACACAATGCTTGAAAAACAAAGGAGAGCTTTGACTGTCAAGTCACTGATGTTCCCTCTTCACTTAAAAGCTTTCCAATTTGCTTACAAATTATAGTGTTTTTAATGCAAATTAAGCACTAGAGAACATTCTTTCCTTCCCCCAGATTAGCAAAAACCAAATTGACCAAGAAAGCCAAACATGGAATCTGGACTCGGTGAATATTTAAAATAATGAGCCTGTTTAATTATTCTGATTGGTGAAGTATGAGGTTATTAAACGCCTGTGAACTGATGACAGGCTCTGAGCATATGGGTTTGCTTTCTGAACAGAGGAAATGTTTCCCGAAGCTCTGTTCCAGGATCTTTGTTGAGTTAACTGTGGGGATGAGATGCAGGGACACAGGCTGAGACCTGGGGGAAATACCCCTTCCCTCAGAAGGGGATGCCATGCTCGGGGAGGCAGAGCCACTGAGCCCACAGCCAACCCCCTTCTTCTGCACAAGGTCCTGGCTCACTCCAGCTGCCTGGGAAAACAAAGCCCATCCCTCAGAGCTGCTTCTGCCCAACCAGTTTACAACTGCCTGTTAAACTGACCATCCTTGATGCAGGAGACCCTAAAGAGAGGGACTTGGTGATGGAGACGAGCTGAATGCAACCAGAAAATGCACCAAATTCCCTCTCCTGTTCGCATTGTGCTGAGCATCAGGCAGCCCTTGGACTCTGCAAAACCTTTGCAGCCATCAGGCCTCTAAATGCAACGAGCCAATGACCCTCCTGTGCCAAAAGCCACGGCATGGCACTTTCCTCCCAGCACCCTGCATCCCTCAGTGGTGAAAGCAGGAGGAGAGCATGAGGAGGGAAAAGACAAAGCTGCTCAGGGTCCCCAGGCAAGCAGCAGCACTGCTCTCTCCTTGCTCTGACAGCAAGGGAAGCGTTTGCCCTGCTCTGCTGTAAACTGGGCAAGGTAAGAGCAGCTTGTCTTTGTTCCTTCCCTGCACCAGCCAGGACCCTGCCTTTGATTCTGGGCTGGAAGTCCAGAGGGTTTCTGTCTGTTCACTAATCGGCTCCAGTTCAGAGGTGCTCATCTCCAGGCTGGGGGGGAAAGGTGAACAAGCTTCTCTCGCAGCTCCTGCTTTTTCCAGCTGCTGAGCATCTGCTGCTCCTCTCCCTTTCCCAGACCTCTGGGTCAGTGCTCTCTGCTCCCCGACAGCCGTGCATGCAGCAGCTCTAATTACTCTGAAATAATGAGCACGCTTTGCACAGAGCTGAAGCTGCTGACCCCCTCTGTCTCCCACCACCTCCTCTCTGGCAGCAGCCCCAGGAGTGCTCGGTGCCCTGCACAGGTTAGGTGGGTGAAACAGGTTCACCTCCTTGTGGCAGCTCATTCACACCTCCTGCTTCCTAACCTTCTGCTCCTCCCAGGACCTCTCATGGCTGTCATGAGAGATGCTGGAGACTGAAGGGCAAAGGGGTGAGTGAGCACATACAGCTCACACCTCCCTGCCTCGATACCTTCTACTTAATATCTAACAACTCCAGGCACAGGGTGGCTGCTCCTGCCCTGTGATGCACACTGAAAAAGGCCAGAAACCCATGGAGAAAATCACTGTTGCTGGGATTTTTCTTATGAATTCCCATTCTCCTGGTTTCCTACATGCTTGGTCTATTCAGCAGGTACCTGGTTCCCCTCTGCCATCCCATCTCTTGCAGTGCACCAACTGCCCCAGCTCCCAACAGGAGAGCTGCAAGCAGCAAAACACAAACCACTGTGTTCACCACCTTGTCCAACCTTCCCTTGAGCTGGCAGCACGGAGCAGGGGGGATTCATCTGCACTCAACTCCCCCCTGGCTTCTCACGCCAGTGTGTGCCACAAGAAGAGCATTTTAACACCATTAAAACATTTAGGGTCAACACAAGGAAAAACTTGTTCCCAGTGAGGTGCCAGAGCTCTAGCAGGGGCTGCCCAGGGGGGTTGTGGAGTCTCCATCTCTGGAGACATTCCAGCCCCACCTGGATCTGTTCCTGGGTG
>JAOEGS010012772.1:67272-79484 GCA_025447755.1 Corythornis vintsioides | reverse complement strand
ATGACCTGGACGAGGGGATAGAGAGCACCCTCAGCAAGTTTGCTGATGACACCAAAGTGGGAGGAGTGGCTGACACATCAGCAGGCTGTGCTGCCATCCAGTATGACCTGGACAGGCTGGAATGCTGGGCAGGGAGAAATTTAATGAAATTTGACAAGAGCAAGTGTAAGGTGCTGCATCTGGGGCACAACAACTCCATGTATCAGTACAGGCTGGGGTCTGATGTGCTGGAGAGCAGCTCTGGAGAAGGAGACCTGGGGGTCCTGGTGGACAGGGGGATGACCACAAGCCAACCATGTGCCCTTGCATTGGCCAATAAGGCCAATGGCATCCTGGGATGCATTAGGAGAAGTGTGGCCAGCAGGTCAAGAGAGGTTCTCCTCCCCCTCCACTCTGCACTGGTGAGGCCCCACCTCGAGTACTGTGTCTAGTTTTGGACACCCCAGTTCAGAAAAGACAGAGAACTACTGGAGAGACTTCAGTGCAGGTCTACCAAGACCTGCATGTTAAGGGTGAATGCAAGGAGGATGGAGCCAGACTTTTCTCACTGTCATCCAATGACAGGACAAGAGGCAATGGGAGCAAGTTGGAGTACAAGAAGTTTAGTGACAGAGGTCTGGAAGGGGCTGCCCAGGGGGGTTGTGGAGTCTCCATCTCTGGAGACACTCAAGATGTGCCTGGATCTGTTCTTTCATGACTTGGTCTAGGTGATCCTGCTCGGGCAGGGGGGGTTGGACTAGGTGATCTTCTAGGTCTCTTCCAACCCCTAACATTCTGTGATTCTGTAAAAAGGCAGACAAATTATATGATAAGGCCTTGAGTGAACTAGAAAGTAACTGGAGGGTGGGGAATATGGGCAGAGAAATACTTTGGTGTTTCTGAGTTGAAATTAATGCTATGTAAAACATAACTGAAAACACAAACATAATTTATTACAATTAATTAAGGTAAAAAAATAACTTTTTGATCTGTTATGATTTAGTTTAGGTTAATGGTGAACACTTAGAGTCTAAAATAAGCAAAGTTGGTGTAAACTGGATGGAATACATTTCTGAGTTAATGCCTGAATTTATGGCATTCATGTTATAAATTTCACTTTTGTTATGCTGAGATTGTGTTTGATTGGTCATCCAATCTAAAATTTACTAACTTTCTTCATCTTGTCTTCATTCTTCTCTTCATAATCTTCATCTACAGAAGCCTTTAGAAAGTGATAGGATGAATAGTGAGCTAATGATATATCACCAACTATAAGAAATACTTCAAAATGAAATTAAAAATTATGGAGCTCTTGTAGACCACTGACTCATTTAGATTAAACTTAGGACTCGAGTCAGTTTCAGGTTGCTCTCTGGTTGTTTCTTATGTGCCTGAACAGAGTGTTTATTTTTCTTCCTCTGCTTTTGTATGTTATAATTTTTACCTTAATCTTTTATCTGAGATACTTGTGCCCGGTCAATAATCAATGAGAAGTATTTTGTGTCTGTTATTTGGTGAATATCTAGACCTGTGCATAGTTCAGCTCGATCTAGCTTTATTCCAGCTCCTTTTCTCCACATACTTCCCAAGAAATAACTGAGAAATGCATCTCATGGTTTTATGAAGAAAGATGAAAAAAGATGTATCTCTTTAAATTTTCATTTTCTAAAATTTTAGAAATGTTCCTGTTTGGCTCTTCATTTGTTAATATTGTTGTCATGCTTTACAATTTATGACTTGGTATCTCCTGGGGCCAGAGACCTAAGTAGTGATACTTTGTTCTAGGTGTTCACTCTGAAAAGCTTCATTAATTTTGTCTGTAGAGAGTTACAGGAGTTCAAAAAATACGAATGAGAAAGGGCCATTTAGAGAGGATGATACTGGCTCTGTCCAAATGTTCTATTAATGGATTATTCACATCTTCAGGAGCAGCAAAAACTAGTGCTTTAGGGTGAGGGATATAAAGAAAAGCACAAGTTCATTGTGATGCATCTCCAATGTACCTTCTCAGACACTGACTGGAAGATTGAGTTTGCTACCTGCATCACCATGATTACTAGTCTAAAAATTCTTGTCTCTTCTCATATTACAGATCGCCAGTAAGCCTTTCCAACTTCTCTTTGTCTTTTCTGGTATTTCTGTGGTTTTTGAAGTGAGGTAACAAGTGCATTTAATAGAATACAAAGTGAAACAGTGCAGTGATACAATTGTATCATCTGGTTTGTGTTTTTCATCTCACTTTCCTGGGGTTGTCTGTCTTTTGACTTCTTACTTAACAGTTCTGCAGTTCTATGAAAATATTAATGACTCCAAGATATTTTTTCTAGAAGTAGTTTTGGGTCCATCAGTATGTGTAGAATTTACTGGTTTTTTAAATGTTTCAAGGCCCACCTGTATTGCTTGCACCCAGTTTTTAATAAGTCATCTTCAACTGTTCAGGTTGTGGTTTAGTTTAGAGTGTCTTGAATGATTTTGTGTTAACAGACAGTATACCAGTTTAGGTAGTCTATTCTAAGTTACTTGCAAATCTGTTTAATAGCACGTTTGCCCTTACAGGTCCCCGTGGGACATCTGATAATTGCCTACCATTGTAGCTAGGTTTTTGACTTTTATATTCTTTATTCCTTTTTTTTCTATTCATGAGAGTTCATTTCCACTCTGTAAAAGATGACATTTTCAAAGCTGTTGTTGAGGGGCTTTTCAAAAGCTATTATAATCTTTTATCTAATATATCATATAGATGTATAGTCTACTCTTGTAGAAAATATTTCCTTCAAAATACTTATGATACAGAATTTCTCCAACTACAGTACTTGATGATTTAATATTAATTAAGTTTTAAGGTTTGTTTACATCATAATTGTATGTCATCTGATTTATCTTCTTTCTCTTTTGGCAAAGAATGAGTGTAAATCCACCTAGCAAGAATTAGCCCTGAGTGCTAATGTCTCAGTGGTGTCCTGCATTTCTGTGTTTCCTCATATAAACTTGCTTCAATAGTCTCCAAATTAGTTTTTTCCATTTTATTTTTATAAAAAAAATTTATTATGGTACTTTGTACCCAGTAGTGATTGCCTTCTGAGTGATGGGACTCTCAAAATTCTGGTGTGATTTTTCTCCACATTTCCTCTTAGGGTACTACTAAGGCAAGTTTTTATTTTTAATAGTTGGTGAATTCTGACATCCTTGGTGGTCATTACAGACTTATTCCTGATTCCTTTTAGAATACAAGTGAAAATATGAGAGAAGTCTGAAGTGTTTTGTAATCTAGATAGAGATGAGGAGGAACACTTGTTGATGAAATAAAGACAGAATAAGGAATTGCAAATTTAGAGGAAGAATAAGATATATGCATGTAACTTGGACGAGCTGATTATGCGGGGAAAAACATGTCACTTATGGAAGCAATTAAAAATTACTAATTACTGGTTTTCCTATTAATGGGATTCTTATTACTAGAGTAGGTATCAGGGAGTTTTTTACATTGCTGTGTTCATTCATCCAACAACATCCATCAACTTGAGTTCCTCTGCAGTATTCCAATGGAAATGCCACTTACTGCTGTGTTTTTTTTAAAAAACCTTTACACATAACAGGTGGAGATTCTTTTATGAAGGAATTTTGTGTAGAGGTTCAAATAATGGAGGACTCCTTGAACGTCTGCCATTTGAAAAAAAAAAAAACAAAACAGCCCAACACACATCTTTCACTCCCATTCTTTCCTGTGTACCTTTTCTTACTGCCAGTCTGACATTTCACATCAATGTTATCCCTCTTCCCATTGTTGAAGCCAAGTAAAATTTAAGAATTGCTAGCTATGCAGATTTTATTCTGGATGCAGAGAATTAGAATTCATTTGCAATTTGAATATCTCTCCATTTCGTGACAAATGTGGATAGCCAGAATTGGCAATTCGATGTTGTGCTTTAGCTTAGTATGTTGTGTAAGTATGTGTGTGAGCTGAACCGTAATAGTTTATGAATTGTGGTACTTAGAGTGAACTCTAAAATTTTTATAATGTCTTTCACTGCTGGAAGTAACCAGACCTTCTTTAAGGGAAGGGGATCTGGTTGGGTTTTGGTTTTATTTTTTGTTGTTGTTTTTTAACCATTTATTTATTTTCCTCCAGACAGGAAATGGATTAAAATGGCAGTAGAAACTGCCTTGTGGTACTCAGCCTTAAAACATGCACTTAACCACTAGCTCAGGGCATATGGAATAAAACGTCAGGCAAAGTAATTTACAGTCCTGTTTGCCTTTAAGGGTAATGCAGAGCAGGGCTGAATAATGAAAGTATTATTTCCTGCATTTTTGTCAATTCAAGGTCCCTACTTAAGCTATACTGGCAAAGGCAGTGAAGGTCTAGAAGTGGCTTTGTTTCTTGTTTGCTGTTTTAAATGCTCTGGAAACTATGGCTGCAATATCATGTACTTGATAGTATGTGGTTGAGGACTGGAAGAATTAAATAGGAAAAAAGAAGTCTGAAAATATTGTGTAATTTTGACCCCAAATGAGTGCAGTGACACAGAAGCATTGGGTTAATCAGTTTGACATACGCTTTCATTAAAATGGCTTCCACTCAGGGTTTGCTTCAAAAAATCTCTAATTGATACTGATTATTGTTGCACAAAATTGTCTTTAATATATACACTGTTTATGTAGTAAGCTAATCACCTGGTTAAAAGTCAATCTCACAGGAATTTTCATCTTGTCTTGCAGTGTGACTATCGCATTACTTATTACTCTAATTTTTTCCCAATTTGTAATTATAAAAGATTAAAACACTCTGCTAAATGTACACTATTTAAATATATTGAAATATATTTCATTGTGGTTTTTAAGTGTAGTCCTGGGTTTGACTTGTTTGAGTACAATACTGATGTTTGCCTTTCTTAATGACATTACTGAAATTGATCTGCTCTGAGAGCTGTTTATCATTTATGAATATAGAATGTTTCTAATAGGCTGCTGCCCAAACTGTGGTTTTTGGTGGTCTTTTATAGAATTCTGATATTTTAACAATCTGTAATGAAATATTTTAGGAAAATAAATCTAGTATAACTGAAATCTAAAGTTGTCTGTATATTCTTATTTGGAGATATGTATCTGTACAGCAAGAAGCTTGAACTGCTCCAGTACTGGAAAATTTAATGTACCACTCAATTACTATTCTTTAGCCAATTTAAAGTAATAGATTGGGAGTGAGGTCTTAATGCAGTGTAACCTTTGGAACATTAGAAATAACCTCCTTCCCTTCTGAAATCAGTGTACAGTAATGGCATCTGTCTTACTGTTTTGCAGGCAAGCATATTCTAACTGCATTTAAAGTTTTTATATTTAGGAGGTTTTCTATAGATATTTTTTTTTTTTAAGTTCCAAGACAATATAAATTTACTGTCAATTCATAAAAATTACTCATCTGTATTTCAATAAGTATTCATATATATTTATGTAAAATTACTGTGTTATTCCACTCTCAATACATTGCTACCTCTACTTTAAATATATTTTCCATATTTAGAATTGACATTTCTCTCTTGAGGGGATTTGTTGTTGTTGGACTCCTCTATTCTGTCTTCCTGTGATCTACTTTCCCTTTCAGCAGAGGCAGTCCTCTGTTTTCCCCATAACATACCTGTTAATATTTTTGTTCTCATGTGTATTGGCAACAATGTAAGTATAGAAGGAGGTGACAGATTTTTATTCAACCTTTTTTAAGCAATAAAACATGTTTAATTTCTTGTGAACAAAATTAGTATTTCTTTAGCATGGCTTAGTGGATTGCTTTTTAGGGACTGTGACCCATCATTTGGGAATTGCTATCCTGAACCCTGGTAGATTACTTGCATTTGTTACTTTTATGAATGTAACTGGAAAGCAGTATTTTCAGATTTGATATGTATACAGGGTAGGATACTTAATAGGTGATTCCCATTGTAATTCTGAGAAATAGATATTAATATCTAAATAACTGGCATATACTGAAAAATTAAAACATTTGTAAAAGATGCTATGAACTAGTGCTTTGGGAACCACAGTGATGAATTTCTAAAGCTTGTTTCTCCTGTGGATCTCATCCAAAGCAGAACTCACACTGTCTTAGGTGTAAGTTTATTTTAAAAAGATCACTGTATGTGTTGGGAGTAATGGAAAGTGTAGTACAAATGTGGGGGTTTTATGCCTTTTTTTTTTTTTGACAAAACAGCAAAATTAGCTGAAATTGCAGTTACAGTTGGAAGCTTTTCCCATTTTCTAAACCACAGTCAGTCATTTGATAAACAGTTGTGGTTCTTCCCTAATATTTCAACACCGGTTGAACAAGAGCCTGTACAGAACATCAGAACACCACAGTCTGTAGATGCTATGCCTAGAAGAATTTTGTCATCCCATACTTTTGTCCTTCCTCTGAAGGAAGGAGATTGATGTTTTCAGGGATGTATATAACACGGGTGCAGTTTTTAATTTGACCACCGGGTAATATAGGCTAGCTCACCTTTGAGAAGAATTTTTATGTTATTTCACAGAATCACAGACTGTTAGGGGTTGGAAGGAATCTAGAAGATCATCTAAGTCCAACCCCCCTGCCAGAGCAGGATCACCTAGACCAAGTCACAAAGAATCTTCCCTGACCCGGAATCGAACCCGGGCTGTGAAGTGCGAGCGCTGAACCCTAGCCACTAGACCACCATGTATTTCATTTAACTTCTAACAGCTTGTAGCTAAACTTTTGAGTGGCGCATGAGCTGCTGTTTTCTTCTGTGCTTTTCCTTTTCGCTTGTCTGTGGCAGTACCGTGCTCTTGAAGTTGGCACCACACCTATGAGTTCATCTAAGAACTGCTACTGGCAGTTATTTCCATGAAAACAGTCAAGTAGCTCCAAAGCACTAAGACCTGTGGTCAGTTCTGATCTGAGTGTTTTCAGTTAAGGGGTTATAGCCAATTGAGAAATTGTAAACCTTACTTTTGAACTTGAGTTTCTTCAAACTTCTGTGTTCATCAGGCCTTGGACACTTGCAAAAAGATGAGTCTTGCTGTCATAAGATTTTAAATAAAAGTGAAGGAAAGATAGCA
Source organism: Corythornis vintsioides (assembly GCA_025447755.1). Taxonomy (NCBI): domain Eukaryota; kingdom Metazoa; phylum Chordata; class Aves; order Coraciiformes; family Alcedinidae; genus Corythornis; species Corythornis vintsioides. The sequence continues at coordinate 72,434 of JAOEGS010012772.1, read as the reverse complement.
GTAGTCTACAAGAAATTCTTGTCCCTTTAAAGTAGATGGGCAGGATTTGAGGAAGCTGTATTGTTGGAAACCATTTCTATATGTGTATAGTTACCAAAAGAGCACTGTTTTGTTTCAGCATAATTTTCAGCATAACCTGGTGAAAGGATTCCCAGCCACACCTCCAAGGCTTGGATTCTCTTCTCAGTGGCCACCAGCTTGTTCTGTGAACATAACTGCATCACTTCTGTATGCCTGTTTCTATTGTTTCTGTTTGCCTTGTCAACTCATAAGACAAGCAGGATCTGATTCTTATATTTGTATGAATATTCAGGCTCTCACAGTGGCTGTATTGAACAGTATTTAATTTGAATCTGTATTTCTTGTATGGCAATTTTATTTAGGCATTATTTTGTTTAGCTTGTTACTGAACATAGACACCCCCAAATATGCATGTAGTCTTTGTGAAGGTGTTAACATAGAGTGTACAATGTTTTGTCAGGTCCCAGTAGCCAGAGCCAGCATTCTTTGGCTCATTGGTGAATACTGTGAACGGGTTCCCAAGATCGCACCTGATGTTTTGAGGAAGACAGCCAAGAGCTTCACTAATGAAGATGACCTTGTAAAGTTGCAGATCTTAAATTTGGGTGCAAAACTCTATTTAACAAACTCAAAGCAGGTAAGCCTAAACTCAGAAGTGCATGTGTTTAGAATCACTCTAAGTTTTGTCTCTATAGATCAGTGATTTCTTATGTAACCAAAAAATGATCCATATCATTCTACAATAAAAGCTGAACGTCAGTGTTCAAAAATCTACCAGTCTATATCCAGCACATACTTGATCCATCTAGCCATGAATCTTTGAGTATGTGCTGGATTGTAAATATGAATGTTAGTGATGTGAGAACTCTTTTTTTCCATCTTTCTTTCTTGAGGAAATTGTGGATATATTAGTTAATATAAATTCGTAAATTGTGTTACTAGTATCATATAGGAGATTTTCCAGATGTGATTTGCTGTTTTCTGGATCTAAGACAATAATTTTTAATGGAATATTGTTGCTTTGAACAAGAAGCTACTCCTTTTTTTTTGTTTTTTCCCCACAGTATCTCAAAGGGGGTGCCAACAAAAGGCCTCATTAATTTTTCCATCAGTGCTCATCTTAAAAATAGTAACTGCTTTTCCTTTTTCTGTATTTCTTACTATTTCACTTTACCTGATGGAAAGAATGAGGTTTAGTATCTCCAGTAATAAAGGTAATGTAAAGATGTTAGTGCAAAAAAGTGAATTAGATCTCCAGGTAGCTGAAACAATAACTATGAGAAGTACAAACTGCCTTTTTCTTCTTAGTGACAATGCTGTAAATTTAATCACTCTATGGCTCTGAAATAGAGTGTCTTGATGCTAATTTTTTCAGTGTATTCCGGTTATTACTGTAAAAGGTTGTAAAATCAAGATATTTTTTTTTCCCCAAACACAGACAAAATATATTGTCTGAGATGTGTACATTTTCCTGGGCTGCTAGTCCTCTTTTTTTCTACAACAGCTTGAACAGCACAGGATCTTATACTTCTGCAACTGTACTTCTGTCTTCTTGTTCCTTGATAGCTACATTCATATGCTGATTTGATCAGCCTAATTCTATGGGACATGTGGAGAGATAAACTGTCTTGCCATGTATTCAGAGAAGATTTAATGCTCGTCCTTTGCTTATGCAGTCTAAAATGGGGCAGTAAAAAAAGGTGACTTCTTTCTGTTAGTGCTCACCTTAATGGAAACGCTGACTGATATATGGAAAGATTTGCTTGATTATCTAAACTGTCTCCTTTTGACCCATTACATAATATTTACTAATTTTCCATATAACTTTTTTTTTTTTTCCCCATTTTACAGTAATTTTTCCATGCCATATTTGGCAAAAAAATCCATTTCCTACAAGGAGCTGATGATTTCTGTGATGCTTTTTTTCCAGCTTCACACCTTAATACATTTTAAAGCTTCATTATAATTGTTGCATAATCATTTATTCAAATATGGTAATGAAGCAGAAGAAATTGCCTCATGAGATGCCTACTAAATTATGAATTTCGGCAAAGGGTGTTTTCTTCTTTTAGTTTTAGGTTTTGGAAAAGTAAGTTATTTTCTCAAGTGGTTGAGCTGTTCGTACACAAAATTCTACAAGAGTAGCTTGATGTCTCAGCTTATTCAAAACTCTTCCAAACTAGAATATGATGACTAGAACACTTCCTGTATCTTCTTCCTTATTTCCAGGAGTAGGTCTCTCATTATTAAAACATTTATTTCTGGAATTACTTCAGTTCCTAAAAAGTCCAGCAATTTTTCAGTCTATTTTTTCAAACATGATAGCACATCTTCTGTGCTTGACTGCTCAGTTGTCAGTCTGTCCATCTCTCCTCATCTTCATGTTTTCTCCCTCCATATCCTACTACATCATGTAATACATCTTTGAATCCTTTATCAGTTTCATCCAAAGTTAATGAAGTTGTGAAAATCTCAAAAATATGTCACTGTTGAAAAACAATGATAGCATAGGCAAGAGAGACTCTACACCAACTAGATGCATGAAAATAGCTCTTTCCCCAATTGAGTGAAATGCAGGTAAAAGTCAGCTATTACATTTTTTTTTGAACAAAAACACAAGGTTCTTGAGGAAATAAGATTGTTGTTTTTCCTCTTTCTGTAGATAAATTATTTGCTGATAATTTCCTTAGGCATATGTTCCAAGACTTAATTCAGCACATTTTCAGGAATGGTTTGTAAGATTCAAGGGGTTTTTATAAGAATTTCCATTATCCTTTAAGTCCTGTGTTTACCCTATGAATTTTCAAAGGGTGTAATTTCAGGAGGAGTTTCATATTTAATCCAATCTGAATCAATATGTACTAAGAACAGGCTTTCCTTTGGTTGTCATATGTTTTCTGGTAAACTTGCTTCCTTTTTTCATCACTTGGGGGATGTAAAAGTTTTTATGAATGTGATAGATAGCTGTATAAATGGAGCTCATGTGTGTTCTGCAGAAAATGTGTCATCTAATTGCCTTAGTTGTTTCTTGCATACAGTGAGAAGAATAAAGAGATTTTTATGGGATTCTGTTGTGCAACACAGTAGCAGTCCCACCAGAAAAGGTCCTCAGTATTCCTATTGTGTAAATAGTTATGCAGAAAGTGGTTTAGCACACTAGCCTTATCTCATATACCTCAAGTATCAAGTTATTGAAATAATACCATAGAGTGGATAGGTAGCTGTTTCTCTGCTGGTGTAGAGCCTCATCTGTTGGTAATGCTTGTCTTACATATTTTTTTAAGTGGGGGTCTACCGGAACGTTAATTGCTGCTAATATAGCATAGATAATAAATTATTAAACTGAACTATCACCACTGAAAAAATCTGGGAATGATGCTGAAGGATGACTTGAAATATACTTTTCATATTAGCTAAAGCAAAATGTACAAAAAAATAGTAGTAGATGCAAACAGTGTGGGGATTAAAGAAATTATATCTATATAATGAACATGTCCAGATAACTGATGATGTTGACAGGATAATAAATATATTATTTCATGTATCAGAATACTGTGTATTACCATTCTATGGAGAGTCATGGTGTACAAATTCTGTCATATTTTGCCAAATTAATGTGCTTGCTCAAATAGTTTCCACCTTCTTATGGATATTGCTTTGTTGGAAAAAAACTGATGTGTATTCATTATTTTGTTTTGTTTTGTTTTTAATTAAAATTAATTGTTTCTATTAGTGATCTCCATGTAGAAAAGCTTCACTACGAAAAAACCCACAGTTTTCTTCCTGTTTTCATGAAAGCTATTTACACCGTATATGATGCTTTCCAGAAGATGTCTTGTAGATATGGAACATTCTTCCATATAAATTTGCTCTATCTTTTTCTGTATTGGACATTAAAGAAAAGATATTTTAGGGGAGAGGAAGGGGAGAAGGAGGAGGGAAATGATAATGGAGAAAACGATCCCATTAGAGAAATTGCAGTCTTTCAGGATCGACTCTTTCATCTAATTCCATCAATGCTTACTAAAGAAGTGCCCACCATGATACCAAGGCCTTCCATTTTTCACGTCCCTATAGCAATTTGCAAGCAAAGACCACTGTGTTTTATGAGCCATTCTGCTGAGCTTTCTGCCATGACAGCAAGGAGTCTTGTTTTGTTTTACAGAAAAGTGATGGCAAAGGCTGCAGGAGGTATCCCTCATTTAGTTTAATTCATGCTACCTGAGAACCCTCCCTTCCAATTCCATTTAGATTGAACAGCCTAAGTCCTGCATGAGTGCAGATTACATATGTTATGTCTGATGCAGTTATTTAAAATTTTATACCCTGATACAGAAATAGCTGCCAATAAGCTGTGAAATGCATACAGGAAAGTTTAACCTTTCCCAGAACTAAAACAGTACCTTGGGGGAAAAAGTGTATTTTTGCAGAAGCATCATTAGGTATAAGAGAGAAAAAAGAAACAAAAAATATTTCACTGAATATATTTCTGGCTATGCTTTTATTATTATTCTAATGTAATTTTAATAATTGCTTCAGATCTTTGGTGCCAAAGAGTATATTGTGAAAGCTTGCATATATTGCATTGTATGTGATTAAAATTCAAATTATTTTTTGGTTACTTCTATTTCCCTTACAGGAGTTAATATTCTGAAAAAGTATTTTTATATCTCTAGAAAAGAAATAACTTGCATCCTCAAGGTGGAAATTATTAAACTCAACTCTTCTTATCAAAGTGCATATAACAAAACTGACTGGTTTTTTACTTTTTTTTTTTTTTACTTTTTTTTTTTAATACATTTTTCTACCCACATAATTTAAACTTTTTTTATAACAGTATCATGATAAACAAAATTTGTATGCAAGGTTGTTTCTTTGTATAAAGAAAACCTCCTTGACAATGCATCTTTTAACCCTGTGTTATTAATCCATTCTGAGTTGCAATGCTAAAAATCTACTTCCAGTGCATTATTTTTGGTCTCTTTTCCTGATTGCTTTTATGTAAAGAAAGTGGCATACTTATTTCAAATGTATCTAATAGGCACAAGTCTGTTCAGCACTACTGTTCTGGTTACAATATGTTATTTCTAAGATACTGGGAAGTATCTTAGATACTCCCAGATTTTTTTCTACTCTTTTTT
>JAOEGS010012772.1:45884-58527 GCA_025447755.1 Corythornis vintsioides | reverse complement strand
TTTTGTTTCTTTCTGGGGGAATGGAGATGGGTAGAGGTTTTAGATACATCTAAACAAAACATAATTTCTGAAAAAAAAATGAGACCTTTTATACCAAGACGAATCACAGAGGTGTTTGATAGTTTTAAGCAAGTAAGAATATTTAATATTTAAAAGCATATTTTGGTTTTAACTCTTTTTTATTTTTACTCCTCTTTAGATTCCCATTGCAGTGCTGTAAGCATAATCCACATGTAGTGTGCAAAAATTATATATGATCTGTGACAATTATTGTTTTAAAATATTGTTGTAATTTAAATTAATTTAAATTCTTGTTTTAAATTATCAATATTTAAATACTGTTTTAAAATTGTCTTAAAGTGTAACTATAACAGCACTTGGGTCTGACAGGAAGCAAAACTAAGAAACAAACGTTAGATAATTATTTCCTTAGAGTTTTGAGACATTCTAGTAGAACTACTAGCTTTATTTTAAAATTTCCTGTTAAAATTGGGAGTAGTGCATCTATATTTGAGATGGATACATGGATTAGCAGAATTAATGTTGTTAATGAGTAATCAACTTTTTACTGCTCTGTGTGTTTGATAGGAATAGAGTTTACAAAGGATTCTGTTACTTCATATTTTTTAGTTTTGTTATAGCATTTACAAAGCAGCAAACTTTATTTTTAAAATTGGATTTGGGATTGTGTGAAGATGCAAGTATTCAACAGATCCATTCATATGTCAGTTTCAGTTGTTTAACTGAGTGCAGAAGAGTAGGTTAGAAGGTCATTATACTCAGGGTAGCACTGCAGAGCTAAAACTAATAGCATGACTTTGTTTCTGTTTACTTACCTTTCATTTGAAAAATAACTAAATGAGAAACTTTCTGATATGTCTACTAAAGGAGTAAAAGAATTTCTGAAACTTTCTTTTGTTATGGTTTAAGCCAAGACAGCAGCTAAATGCCACACAACTATTTCCTCACTCTTGCCCTCCTACAGTGGGATGGGGAAGAAAAATATAAAGCCTTGTGGGTTCAGATAACTGTGTTACAGGACAATACAAGGAGGGAAAAAGTAATAATGACACTTAAACTAATGAAAGAATGTGTCAGTCATGTGATGCACAATGAAATTGCTCACCACATGGACCTTGATGCTCAGCCAGTTCCCAGCAGCTCCCCTGGTTATATTCTGAGCATGAATATCCTGTATCTAGTTCAGGCCAGCTGTCCTGGCTGTGCCTCTTCCCAGCTTCTTGTGAAACTTAACTCTATCCAAGCTGAACCCAGGACATCTGTAGCCAAGTATTTCCTGTGCATTTCTTTCTGTATATTTTATAAAATATTTGAAGAGTAGGATTGTAGCTCAAAAGATTCCATTTTAATCTGTTACGTGTTTTCAAAAATTAAATGATCCTCTGGTGCATTTTAAATTAAGACAAGACATTTTGGTCAGGAATCCTGCATAGATTGCTGAGTAGTCAAAGCAGACATTGTTGCATTTGGTGTGGTTATAGGAGCTACTGGACAAGGTGTGTTTCGAACAGTTAAGAGGGAGGCTGTAGTTTTATTAAGCCATTCTGATGCACACTGCCTTTAATTGAGGAGAGAAGTCTCTCTAGTTCTCTAAATCTTGAACAAATAGCCATATCATTCGTGGTCTTTCATATGTAACTCTACATGTCCATTTGGGAACTCAGAATTACACTCCTGATTTTACATCAATTCCTTCTACAAAGTGAAACAACAGATAAGTGAAAACTGTAGCATTTGGGAAATTCAGTCGTCTTTCCATGGTTTTATAATTGTTTCCTGCCCAAATGCCACATACGTTAGCACGCCTATGCTAAAGGTTTTTCTAGTAAAGAAGCCAAATTATCTTGCCAAAAGCTGGTAGCACAGCAAATGTAAACTAAATCCTCTCGAATAAACTCCCTTAATGCTAGATGGAACATGGATTAATTCTAACCATTTGCAGTTTGTCATATTAGCACAATATTTTTCACCAGGTACTCTGACCTGCTTAGTTCTGGACAGTCACTGCAAGATCATACTCAAACAATAGTGTCTTTTTTCTGTTGGATTTGTCCTTTTTTTTTTATCAGTATATCAGCACCCCTTGTTCCTGATTTCCTTTGCTACAGTTGACTATTTTGGTACTTTCACAGGATATGTGAGGACTACTAGCACTAAAAAACTTATTGTGTTTTAAAACAGTAGTCCAGAATGTATGAAGCTAAATACATTGAATAATACAAGAACTAAAATGTCCAAGAAGCTTGGAATTGTTTTCTTGAAGTCAATGAAAAATTGTCAAGCCAATAGATTTTAAAAGAAGATGAAGAACATTGCAGCAACTCTGAAGCCTCTTTTGATGAAGAAGCACCTAAAAAGAAATATGTTAGGAACAAAAAGTATTTATAAGCAATTGACAGAAGACTTGATCAGAGTCAAAGGGTAGAACTGAAAAATTGCAAAGCTTTTAAACTTCACAAATAATACTGAAACAAATAGCAATAGGTTTATATGCATGGCTGCAAAAAAAAAGACGCAAGATTATTGACTAAAAAAAAATAACATAGAGCTTACTATGCAAAAACCAGGTGTCTGGGTTCCTTAAGTTCTTTTTCTCTAAGGAATTAGAGCATTTAACCTATAGCTGATGGACTGTAAATAGCAATGGTCATATATGAAGGGGACAGGGTGCAAGTTAATCTAATGCACTTGAACATATGGGTCTGTTTCAGTGTACTATATTAATCTCTAGGACCATCAAGTTAGTTACCATTTAGGCCATGTTGGATGCTTGCCTTGATACTAGAGGTGTTTCACATACTTGATTATATTCAGAAGCGTAATTGGATGAGGAATTAGAGGTATTTTGTGTCAAAGGTGGTTGTTATGCTAACTAGCTTAATAGATTTTTTGCGAGAGACCAGTTTTGAGCCCTGTGATTACAGATAAAGCTAAATGATGATAGATAACCTAGATAAGCACTTCCAAACTGGAAAGAAAAGCAATTGTTAATAAACTTTAAAGAACATTTTAAATGAAGTCTAGTATAGAGCCTTTGTGTCGAGGTACATTTTCAAGAACTATTTGCATTTGTTTTAATTCCAGGAAAATGTTGCAATTTATTTGCTTCCAACCTGACTTATTTTCAGGCCACCCACGAAGCAGACAGTTTCAGAGAGGTTCTTAGAAATGCATGTTTTCCTTCTCACAGATGTTTATCAGAAAAGCCATTGCTTATATGATTCAAGTACAGGATGCTCCTAATTCTGTCAGTATGGGGCTACGATTCATAAGGATTTCCTTTCCTTTAAAATAAAACTTGATTTTCTGAAATACATATTGATAAGAGGAGTAGTTAGTAGGCTCTGTTTTTATAGTTTCTCAGTTTGTTGCACATTATGAACTGTGTTATGTAGCTGATGTTTTGGGTGGTGTTCTGCAGTCTCTATGTTTTATTGGGTACCATTGCCATGTTCAGCAGAATTTTTGTAAGAAAAAAGGCTCAGTTACACTTACATGGGATGTTAATTTGTGCATATATACATGCATTTACTAGCATTAAAATAGGTTACAAAAAGTTCAATGTTTTTTTCCTAAATATATTGTTAATGCTTTCATATTTTTCCCCTTGAAAAATCATTTTGAAAAATTTGTAGTGTTCACTGTGATTGAGCTGCAGTGAATAGAAGAGTCACTCTCTTGTACTGCAGTGGTTTATATAATTCTGAAATATGGATAATTTGAGGTGTTCAGATATATATTTTACTGTAAGCATAAATCCTGTAGAGATAAAATGCATATTTGAGGATGATGCATGTATAAATAGGTGTCTCTACAGTGGGATTTTAAAATCTGCTACTGTTGACCTCCTTATACAAGTATAATACAGTCACTCAGCTGTTAAAAACCTGATCCACTATTTAAAAAATATACAAAAACAAATTGTCTATCTTTCTGCCTGGTCTCTTTTCAAGTCTTAACACAATGGAAACAGTGGGTGATCTGTCAATGCATTTGGATTGTCAATGATGGTTTTGTATAAATATTGGGAGGATAAGAAATAAAATTCACAGAGCAAAATATGATTTCATCTGCCTTTTCTCTGCAGCTCCATGGCTCATGCTGTGGTGTGAAATTCTCATTTTACATACTTTGCAGGCGGAGCACATGAATTATGCATTGAGCAAGAGAAATCTCCTGCTTCAAGTCTTATATGCATTTACTAGGTTCTATCTCTATTACCAAGATGAATTGCAAATGGAGAAATGTTTGATGGAATACAGCTTAACTTCTTTGTTTAGTATTCTGCTTTTCCTGTGGTGGGCTCTCTTGGTAGGAAACTGTTTGGATTAAATTATAGACTTAGCTTAAAGAAGAAAGATGAAAAATTTGTTATAGAAAAGTGCCAGACACATCAGAGCCCTTTTATTGTCTTAATTTGGAATACAAAGCTTTTTTCTTTCTACAGAAATATTTGTTGATAGTGTTTGTTGGCAGTCATTGGCTGTTTATTGTTCCTAGAAAGCCGATCAATTTTATTTTCTTTGAAAAAAAAAAAAAAGAAAACCAAATTAAAAAATTATTTCTGATAGGCAAGACCCAGGTAAATAAATTTATTTGGTGTTTAGGCAGAATTACACAGAATTAATATATATCCATATGTAGACATAAACATCTAAATATGAAAATATTTTTGTGTTTGTGTATATATATATATATATCTCATGTATACACACACATAAGTAGTTTAAGTATTTACTTAAGCTTTACACACTTGACTGAAGTGGAAAATAAGATGTGATCATACTTTATTTTTATTTAGGTAGCTTGTGAATTTGCACATGGTAGGGTTGGTTTTTATTGCTTATTTGTTTATAGTAAGCTGATATACTTAAGACCAGTATTCTGATAAAGTGTGTAGTGGAAGTTTTCCTTATCATGTGCTACCTTGATGTAATGATTCTGTACTTTCTTCAAAATAAAATAAAATGGTCCTAAGATAAGGCAAAGTATTATTTTGAAGAATTTTACATAGTAGATTCAAAACAATATTTTGCATTTCATTTTATAAAATTAGATATCAAGCTTTGTGATAACATACTTGGTGACTACTTTAGAGTCCAAAACAAGTGATAAAAAAAAACCCAACCAACCAAAAAAAAGAGTCATACTATTCGTGTTATTTGTGACATAGAATGTCCTGTCTTAATTGTCTTCAGTAAACAGATTAACAGTAAGAGGATTTCTTGGCTCTGACTCCTAAATTTTTCAAATATCTTGGCCTAGCAATGCTGCCATTGACAGAACTGAAGCACACTGAAAATTCTCATCCACTCATGTGGGTGAACCACTTTATAGACTGGCTCCATAATAAAAGGGAATGGAGAAATCCCATCAATACTGCAATAATTAGTAAATATAGAACTTTAGCTAAAAATAAATAAACTCTGAACCTTAATCATAGTGGAAGATAGAAGCGTATCTTATGGAAAAGTGAGAGCAGGGAATGAAAGAGTTTAGAAACTGAGGATTTGGGTTTTTTTGAAATTCACATTTTCTTGAGTATGTTATCTGAAGAGTTTGTTAGCAAAAAATGCGATAGTTAATAGTAAAAATAGAGATAGCAGCTAAACCCTAATTTGGGGCTAAATATTCACCAAATGGTCCTACAAAAATACTTGGAATTGTTTAAAAGAATTGTCATTAAACTGTTTCTCTGAGACAGGAACAAGGAATAGAAAGAAGCAAACATAACCCAAGAGGAAATGGTCAGTGACTACACCACTTAGATGCAGGTCTCTGGGGCCAGATGAGATATGCCCAGGGATACTGAGCGAGCTGGAAGTGCTCTTGCGAAGCTACTTTAAATCATTTACCAGCAGTCTAACCACCAGGGAGGTCCCAGTTGCCTGGAAGTTGGCAAATCATAGAATCATAGAATGTCAAGGGCTGGCAAGAACCTTGAAAGATCATCTAGTCCAAACCCCCTGCAGGAGCAGGATCACCTAGACCAGGTCACATAGGAACACATCCAGGTGGGTTTGGAATATATCCAAAAAGGGAAACTCCAGAACCTTTCTGGGCAGCTTGTTCCAGTGTTCTGTCACCCTCACAATGAAAAAAATTCCTCCTCATGTTTACATGAAACTTCCTATGCCTCAGCTTCCACCCATTGGCCCTTGTCCTGTCATCAAGCATCACCAAGAAGAGCCTGGCTCCATCCCTCTGACACTCACCCTTTATATAAGCACTGATGAGGTCACCCCTCAATCTCCTTTTCTCAAGCTAAAGAGCCCCAGCTCCCTCAGCCTTTCCTCATAAGAGAGATGCTCCACTCCCTTAATCATCTTTGTGGCTCTGTGCTGAACTCTCTCAAGCAATTCTCTGTCCCTCTTGAACTGAGGGGCCCAGAACTGGACACAGTACTCCAGATGTGACCTTAACAGGGCAGAGTAGAGGGGCAGGAGAACCTCTCTCGACCTACTAGCCACACCCCTTTTAATACACCCCGGAATGACATTAGCCCTCTTGGCCACAAGAGCACACTGCTGGCTCATGGTCAGCCTCCCATCAATTAGGATCCCTAGATCCTTTTCCCCTTCACTGTCCTTTAACAGGTCAGTTGCCAACCTATACTGATACCTGGGGTTGTTCTTTCCCAGGTGCAAGACTCTACACTTGCCCTTGTTGAACTTCATTCCATTTCTTTCTGCAAAACCCTCCAACCTGTCCAGGTGTCTCTGGATGCCAGCACAGCCTTCTGGTGTGTCAGTCACTCTACCCAGTTTGGTGTCATCAGCAAACTTGCTGACGGTGCACTCTGTGCCCTCATCCAGGTCATTGATGAATATGTTGAACAGAATTCGTCCAACCACTGACTCCTGTGGGACCCCACTAGTTACAGGCCTCCCAACTAGCCTCCATCCTATTGACCACAACTCTCTGGCTTCTTCAACCAGTTCCCAATCCACCTCACTACCTGATCATCCAGACCACACTGCTTCAGTTTAGCCAGAAGGATGCTGTGGGAGCCAGTGTCAAATGCCTTACTGAAATCAAGATAAACAACATAAACTACTCTACCATAATCTATCCACCTGATTATGTCCTCATAAAGGGTTATCAGGTTGGTCAAACATGACCTCCCCTTGGTAAAACCATGTTGACTGCTCCTAATAACCCCCTTGTCCTTGATAAGCCTAAGGATAGCACCGAAGAAAAGTTGCTCCATTACCTTTCTGGGGATGGAGGTGGGACTTGACCAGTCTATAGTTGTGTGGGTCCTCCTTACCCCTTTTGAAGACTGGAGTGATGTTTGTCCTCTTCCAGTTCCCAGGCACCTCTCCTGTCTGCCATGACTTACTGAAGATGGTGGAGAGTTGTCTGACAATGACCTGTGCCAGCCACCTACAAGCAAAGCTGGAAGGAGAATGCAGGGAACTACAGGCCTGTCAGCCTCACCATGGTGCTGGGGAAGGTTATAAAGAGATCATCTTGAGTGTCATCATGCAGCGTGTATAGGACGAATAAGGGTTCCAGCCCAGTCCAAGTGGGTTTATCAAAGACAAGTTCTTAAGTTCTGCTGGGGAGGCTTGGATTGTATATTATGAAAAAATTCTTCACATAGAGGTTTGTAGAACACTGGAACAGGCTGCCAGGGAGGTGTTAGTCACCATTCCTGGAGGCATTTAAAAGACAGACAGATGTGGTGCTGAGGGACATGGTCTAGTGGTGACCTGGCAGTACTGGGATGACAGTTGGACTTCATCATCTTAAAGTTCTTTTCCAAACAGAACAATTCTATGCAACTTCATAGACATGAATAATTCAAGTGGAATCTGTACTATTTTATTTTATAAGTCTGTGAAATAAGTATAAACATTGACAAAGCTTAATGACTTGTCAGTAACCACACTAGAAGAAAAAAATGAAGTCTGGTAGTCACCTGGGTTAGGATAAGATAGGGTTAATTTACACCACAAGTTGGAAAGGGGTGGTCCAGTCAGTGTGTTACTTCATGCTAATGTGTTATTTCATGCCATCATTCCAGATACCATAAAGGTGAGCGGGTGAGCCAGGCCAAGAGCAGCTTTTGGGCGGGCAGCCTCAGGGGATGTGATGTGTCCCCAGTTCTTTGTTCATTTGTTGTATCTCTTTATGTGTGTTGTTTCGTTGCAGTTATTGTTGCTGCTATTGTTTGTTATTTCTCCTATTATGTCATATTAAAATCTCCTTATGTCAACCTCTGTGGGGTTTTCACACTATTCTCCCTCATATCCTTCCCATTTGGGAGACTGGTGAGCAAGTGCTCTGTGGTGCTCAGCTCCCAGTTAGGGCTAAACTAGAAATAGTTGTGACCAGAGTGGAACGGAAGAGAAGCTGCCCTGCAGCAGAGTTCCTCACTAATTCTGAACATGGCCTATAAAGAATGGAGTACCATTAGAAACATTTTAAAGATGTTTTCTAATACTTCCTGTGTCCAGAGGAGTTTTGTGTTTCATGTAGCAATAGTAGAACACTCAAATACCATAGTGATAAGGATCATTGAAATATGTTGATTTTAAAATAATTTTAATAGTGGCTTTCATCTTTCTCTGTCGGACAAGACTCTAGGATATTTAAAGCACATCTGTAATGGTCACGTAAGTGATTAGTGTCTGAGTATGAGTTTATTGGAAGAAAATTATGAGCAATGTCATTTTGGCTTAGGTCAAGCCTAATAGTCATTAATCACGATGGCTTCAAGTAGGTGGAACATTACATAGTATATTCCATGATTCTTGCAAAGAACATGGAATTTCTACCAAACTTGGGGATAAAACAGGCTGGGTGTTATTGTTAGTTTGCAACTGACCAAGAGGATGTGAGACTGGAAGAAAAAAGAATGTACCTTTATAAAAGAGGTGCCAATTTATTCTGTGGTGGTAGTCAAAGTAAGTGATTCTACGTGCTGTGTTTCTGAGGGAACTCCAAGATCCTGTAGGAATTTGTATCCCAAGTGCCTGAAGAGGCTGTGAGAGCTTGTTAGAAATGCTCAAGAAGTGGTAGCTAGCATGGTCATGTGGATTTTCACTGATTTATTTAGACCTGTTGAAAAGGTAAAATAATTATATATATACACACACATTTGGCTCTCAGATGCTGTTGAAGATAAAATTGGTAAACTAGGTTAACAGAAGGACTATGCTTAATTGCGGTATCTTGCATACTGAGAAATCTCTTCAGATCTAGAGGTAGTTGGCAAATTCTCTGAAGCAAAGACAAACCCTTCTGTCTACTGAGTGAATCAGAAACAGCAGAGTCATCTGATTCAGATAAAGGATGCTTAAGAGTGGACAGGAATAGCATGATGAGAAATTATCTGAACAACCAGTGGGTAGCGCGTTCAGGTTCCAACTATATCCAAAGATCAGTCCTTTTCACTTGAACTGCCGTATTGAGCTGTGACACACTGAATGGTGTGCTGTCTAGACATGTTCTGTAGGTATGACCAACACTCATTCTTGATTGTTTCGTTGAAACAAATTTAATTGAAATACTTCCTTTGCCAACTCATTGGGATTACTCTGTTACTGCTTTAGTCTTTACTTAGTCCTTATTATTAGAACTCAAGGCTTAAAATTTAAAAAAAAACCCTCTTTTTTGTGACCAAAAAAAACCCCTCTTATTTACTTCTCCATAGTAAGTAAAATCGCAGTAGATGATGGGACAGGTTTCCATACTCTAGATAAGTGTAAATAAAACTACTTTCTTTTTGAATTGATTTTGTCCAGTTTTTCATACAGAAACAGAAGTGTTAGTACCTAAGGCTTTTGTCTTAAAAAAAAAAGTTTCCATATATTTTAATGCTCTCAATAGAAGTGTCTGATCTGTCACCAGCATTTTTCTTTGAGTAGCAACTATAATTAATATTAAACAAAAATATGGCCTTCAGAAGAGTAAATATAACTCAAATGTAGAGTTTAGGTTCAACTTACCTATACAGAGAAATCTTTCTCACTTGGAAAATTATCTGAAAATACATATATTTTTCTTTTGCTGCAGAGAAAGTAAGTTTCACTTTACATATTTATCAAGAAAATACTTTTCTTTTGCTGATATGGTGAAAGTTGAAATATTCATGTTTTTTAACAGAAAGAAGAAAAATCAGTGCAAGATACAAAAGCTCCAAATAAACAAGATGTGTTTCTCTTAGATTTAGATGATTGTAAGTATCTTGATTAAAGCTTCGGTTTTCCCATTACATAAATTCAATTCAGTTAATTCAATGAATTTTAAATGTCTGAAACATTGATTCTTTTCATTTATCATAGCAGCTTCCTGACGAAAAAAAAAAAAAGTTTCTAGGCCATCAACATATTTTTAAACGTAATTGTTACAGTATATGATTTTTTTGTTTGCTTTAGAACTGAGAAATAGTTTCAAATCTAGAATGTGTTGCTATGTAAAATGTTTGAGAATTTTTGTATGTCTGGACTTGTTTTCTGGTGAAGTGGGCTTATTTTCTTAGGTGCCAATGGATGTCACTTGTACAAAACCTATGCAACCTATAAACCAACTGTTGTGCTATAATAAGATGCTAGCAATTACAATTTTGAAGAACAGATTAAAATGTAATCTTGGAATGATAGTATAGAGCTGACACTGTCTTTTGCCTGTACTTTACAAAGCAAACAGAATATAGTGTATAACAAAATTAATAATAACAATGTAAGGGTAATTAATTAGATTTGCATTACTATATACTTTGTACTATATGCAACTTGCAAATGAAAATGTGCTGCATAGTATTGCTCAGACTGAAGATTAACATAAAGGAGGACAGAATATTTTTAATGTAAACAATATGGTCTGTACAGATTTATGTATACTTCCATTGTTTATATTCAGTATTGGGGCATATGTCTGAAAAAATAATCTGCTATTAAGAAACATATATGCAAGAATAAAATAATTATATTTAAACTTAATGAAAATAGTTCATTATTTTTTACAGTTTTTCGGGGTTTTTTTAATCAATTGCCTTTTTACTTCTAGTCTGTCCTGTGACAACTCCTGTGGCAGTTCCTACAGCTGTTCTGTCCCCAAGTTTAACAGCAGATTTAGAGGGATTAAGTCTGTCAAGTTCATCAGTCATTGATGTGAGTAGCTTTTAGAAAGTGTAGGGAGGAGGGTGGGTTGTGGAGGTGCCTCTATTCAATCATTTGACATGTTTAAAGTGATTTATTTTTTTTTAGGTACTCTTGTTATAAAGATCTTGTATGAAATTCTGGTTTACATGCAAGTCTGGTAGCTTTATTTGATCTGTAATAATTATATTCTGAAATGTGGATAAAGGTATGATTATTGCATGTCTAAGAAGGATACCTTCAGGGATTTTAACCTTCTCTTTCAATCTATCTTTTTTCTCTGCCTAAGGGAAACTTATTTGACAAATTTAAGTATCCAAACTGTATGAATCTTTCAAATAATCTGGTTTCTACATAATGAAACATCACATACTTGTTAATCAGCCTGTTTGTTTACTAATTATGACGATTTGCTACTTGGAAGTAATTTCTCATGAATATATGAAACATAGCCCCTGGGTGCAAATAAAAAGGGTATAGATTTACAATCAGTGGCGTATCAGTATGTGTCATGACTCATTCTGGTAGTGCTTTCTGCTTTGTAGCACTTTCCATTAGGGATTCTTAAAACTATAGGTATAATTAAGGTTAGCAAAGTCATGGTGCTAGAGGGCATTCCTTTGCTGGGGAAAGCATTTGTTCTTCTTGTTAGTGTTATTTTCTGTTTGGGATGTTTCAGTCATTTTCTGTGTTCAATTTAATTTGCAATTTACAAATGAATTTCAGCAGTTGAACACTGGATACTTTTCCATGTGGAAGGGGATGGAAATGAACAGAAAAAATACCGGAGGCACAGGCACTTTTTAGCCTACCCTTACTTCTAATGAGGCTGGTATATAGACCCTACACTGCAACTTTAGTAATTGTTGTTAAAGTAACTTTGTGCTAGCTTTGGGAGCAATACACATGTAAAGTCAAATACTTCCTGCATAAAGCAGCTATGTGAATGACTTGATTCAAAAATAAAGTATCTTAGCTGATGTTTTCAGTCTCATGTTTACAGGCTTTCAAATTTCATGTTAAAAAGCTAGGTGCTTGGATAACATGTTGTATATTAGCCTTATTTAAAGAAATTATGATACAGTTTATATCTAAGGGAGAGCAGTATCAATCTGTATACATGCTTTACTTGATGAATAGTCGTTTACATGTCACAATTTGAAAATGCCAGAAATTCTCTTCTGTGTTGCTTTGCAGTATGCAGCATTAGTTGGCAAGCCTGAGATTTATTATATCTGTGTTCTTATTCCTGTGATTGCAACCCTACAGTTGCTTCTTTGACAGCTCAAAACACAGGCAGTCATAGAATCATAGAATAATTTGGCTGGAAGATCATCAACTCCAGCCATTAACTCTACACTGCCAGGGTCCCTAAACCATGTCCCCCAGCACCACATCTACGCGGTTCTGAAACACCTCTAGGGATGGGGACTCAATCACCTCCCTGGGCAGCCCATTCCAATGCCTAACTACCCTCTCTGTAAAGAAATTCTTCCTGATATCTAACCTAAATT
>JAOEGS010012772.1:0-25039 GCA_025447755.1 Corythornis vintsioides | reverse complement strand
GGTGACTTGGTCTAGGTGATCCTGCTCAGGCAGGGGGGTTGGACTAGATGATCTTCTAGGTCCCTTGCAACCCCTAACATTCTGTGATTCTGTTCTGGCTCATGAGGGCTCATACTAATCAACACCACTTCATGTGGAAGTTGGGAATGACACCCAGATTTCTTGAAGGTATAAAAGTGACAGGAAAATACTAATTGGTGTGCACCCACCACCCAAGAACAGAAGACTTGGACCAAAGCAGTGAGTCATCACTGGATCCACAGGTGGTGATAGCTTTTTGTCTTTACCTCTCTCTTCCTCCCTCTCTCACTCCCCCTCTCTTTTCCTCTTTTCTAATAAATCTTTTTTCCTTTTCCTCTCTATGTTATACTGGACCTCGACCCATGCTCAAAGTTATATACATTATTAACTACACTCAGTTAAATAAGGTTTGCTGTTGTTGAAAGTGGGGGACTTTGTAAAAAAATGCTAATATTAAATTTGGCAATGTTAAATGTTGTTTGACAAGATGGAATTGTTGGAAGTATAGTGCTGGAGGAAGCTGGGACTATTTATGTTGTTTAATGCTGGTTTATCACTAGTATGGTTGAAGGTCACTGCAATGCCAATGAACCTGAGGATGACTGCAACTCCCAAAGCTCCTGGAGAGACGTTTATTTGAAGAGAGAATGAGGAATGGGATGGAATGGAATGGAACGGAATGGAATGGAATGGAATGGAACGGAATGGAATGGAATGGAGAAGAAGCCAGCCTGCTCCTTTCCAGACTTGAGGGAAAGAAGAGAATGAAGGATTAGAAGCTTCAGCAACATAGAGTATAAAAAAGAAAAAAGGTGGATTTGATAAATAGGGTAATGGATTTTACTTCATCTGGTTGGGTATGGCAACAGGAGGATGGGTAATTTGTGAACTTCTGACCCCCCTCTCAGGGACTGTGGAGTGGACTGTTCCAGCAGTGGTAGAGCTGTGTTTATGTGTTTATGTTCTGTGAACAGAGGGGCATGGATTGGAGCAGCCAGGGCAGGGAGCAGGTTGTTGCTATGCCAGAGTTGTATAAATTCCTGAGAGCCATGCAGTCTGGGGTACACACTATATTTTGGGCGTGCACCCAACGCTGTAATTCTTTGTTCCACAAATTTTTGTCCTATAATAAATTTTAAGGGTGAGTGAGTTTCTCATATCCACTGAGTGGGATGAGACCACACTGCACACTGCCTTCAACTCCTTTCTCCTTTCAATGCAGTTATCAAAGAGCAGATGCATTGTCGGGTAGAATACTGATTTCTGTCTGACAAAAAAACACTTTATTGGAAGATAAAATTATACATTCAAATTAAAGGTTATAAGAGAAGTTCTACAGAGAAAGGATTCAAAGACTGTGTTACTTATCTGTTTAATCATAGTGGGCCTTTGATATGAAAATGCAGCTAATACACTGAAAAAAACTGCAAGAGAAGGGAGAACAGGGACACAGGAGGAAAAGGAAATTTTGGTACTAATATTATTCCTGTTATATTCAGTTTGTTATATTCAGCCTCTTGGGCTCTTATAAATTCCTGGTCAATGCTGGAATCATTGGACAGGCCTCCCAGGCTCCTGGACTCTTGACCATCAAGGAGAGTCCCATCACCAATGGCATTCAAAATCCATAGCAATCATGAGGGCAATGTCCTTGTGAGGTCTTTCTTTAAATTTTGCATCACATCAAATGACAAAGACAGGCTCAGGTTCTGGGTCAGGTCAGGAGGGCCCTTGCTCCCCATCATCGAGTGTCAGGCATGCTGACTTGATTTTATATTTCTTCCTCTGCGTCAAGGCAACAGCTGCTGGGGTTGGCTGCTCTTGTGTTCTGAGGGTGCAGGTTGCATGGACAACATGGCTGTAGGCTTTACTGAGCTGTCTGTTTCTTTCTCTTCCTGCAAATGTAATTGTGCAACCATAGCATGGTAAGAATTGACTTAAGGTCCAGCACGTGGTGGCATGTTCCTCAGTGTTACCCAGAGGAATGTCTTTAATGCAGCGCTGTACTTTGCTGGGGATTTGAATGAGCCCAAAGGGCACTACAGGAACTGAAGATGTTTCCTGTTGTAGCATTTGACAAATCTCTTCCTTCAGTGCTATCACCCAATGAAGATGGGTCATGTCTGGTGTGGATTGAGGTGAATCAGCTGGTTATTGTGGAGTGGGCCTCTGGGAAACCTTTCTACACTCTAGGGCCAATGCAGTAGTCAAACCCAAGGACATTAGTCTGTTTTTAATCACAAAAAAGACTGTATTGACCATACACAACAGAAACGACATCTTTTGTGTCTACTGGGTTTCACAGGTTCCACTATTGCACATCCAATGCAACTTAGAGAAATACAATTACAATGATAATCATAATAGCATTCAGTGTTCAGAAACAATATATTAAAACATTTCTCAAGCCATTCTCCCCTAGCATAGCAACAAATGCTTTTCAGTCCTTTACCACTCTCTTAATCTTGTTGCTCTGATACTGAAGTGGCATTGATAAGTCCAGGACGTGCACACTGCGCTGCTGATAGTGGCATTCCAATCCCCACCCCATGAAAACTGAGTCTGAGTCAGGGAACATTCTTCTGCGGTGCCCATTACTCCTGTTAAGTTTCTGGATTTCCTTGAGGGCTTGACCCCTGGCTCCTTGTCTCTCTGCCTATTCAGGGCAGTAACTGGGGCCTCTATCAATTAAGAACTCTAAACTTATTTTCTCCAGACCCATAGGAATGTGTATATAAGTGTCAAGGGGTAGCAATTCCCTTTTGTTTTAAAAAAAAACCCAAATCTTTTCTTTATTTAATTTTTTTATCCTGCCTGTGGGGGTGTGGGTAGGCCAATCAGGGCTGGGGGGGCCAATGGGACAGGACAAGCCTGGATATGCACACAGGCAGAAATGGAAGAGGAGTGGCTTCTGGAGAGCTGGGAGTCACTATCTTCTTTGGCGTGGACTCAGGAGAAAGGAGAGGAAGATGTTTTTTCTCCAGCCAGCTCTTGTCTCCCAGACAGGATTATCTCTGATCAGTTTCTCAGCATAGGCCTTTCTCAGGAGGTGGGGAGTGCGATAGGGGCTCAAAGATATAGGGGCAGGAGGTCTGCAAAGGAAACAGAGACTACCCTTAAAGTACTGCTACCAGTGGCCCCCCACTGTGCACAGCACTTATTCCGTGCTGGTGCTGGTGCCATGCTGGGAGAACTTCCTGGCTCCCCTGGCAGAGAGCACAGACGTAAGATACCCTTTTTCCTAGGGGCTGTGAAGTGTATGCCATACCTGGCCTCACTCCATGATCTGCCCTGCTCTGCTGGCATGGTATTGCTGCCACACATCTTCTTCCACCTCTCAGCACTTGGCTGCCATCAACAGCTGGAACTGTCTCTCAGCCCTCTCGGTGTGCAGGGATTGCATTGCTTGTATGGAGGATATACACACACACCACACAGGCAGCGTTAGTCTCCTTGGGCTTGGTCAGGGCAGGAGGGCTGGGAGGGCGAGCAGCTCTTGCTGCCTCTTCTACGTTGGTCCCGAATCCACAAAGGGCTGCAAGCCTGGCAGATCCCAAGGATGTACCATTCCCGAGGGCTGTGCATCACATGCAGGGAGATGCATCCACAGCTCAGCTGGAGGCCTGGGCTGTATCATCTTCTTCACCCAGAAGATTGGCAGGAACCTAAATAGAGACAAGCAGGTTGAGCTTGTGGGAGCCCAGCCTGAGATGACTGCTCCAGGATGGGCTCACAGCTGCCCCACAGCTCCGGCTTAATGAGGAGGTTCAGCAGGAGGAGCTTATTACCAGTAGGGTGCCCTGAGCCCCAGCCACACCACTCCTCCAGGAGGCTCACCTGGCTTGGACAACTGCCTTGGCTTTACACTTCTGATCTTTCTGCCTTTGCAGAGGCCTGTCCATATAAATCCTCTTCTGGGCCAGGAAGATGGGATCCAGCATGCTCACTGCAAGCACGGGCAAGAGAAGAGCATAAGAGCATCTTTGGGAACCTAAGGGGCATCCACAGCCCCCCACCAGCACTCAGCCGGGACATTACTTCTGCAGTCACCACTACCCCAAGGCTCTGTCCCTCTCTGGGGCTTCAGTGAAGTCTGACAGTCTGATGCTCCCTGACTGGTCTCAACCACAAACCTGGAAACAAGAAGGCAGCACGTGGGCAGGGGATTCTGCTCTCCCTTGGGGGCTGATGTTATTGAGCTACTAGCAGCATCTTTGGGAGCCACAGTCAAGTACTTGGGAGACATGGATCATGGTGGGAGCTGAGAAGGGACCCCACGGTCTCCATCGACCTCTTATGGTACTTCCTTCACCTGCTTGCTAGAAAGCTGAGGATTCCAGTCCACACATCCCTGAGACCCCACAAACCCTCCCGCATCTCTCATGCTCTCAGGGCCCAGCCAGGCACAGCAGAGCCTGTCCTGCTCACCTTGACAGCGTGATGAGCCCCATCTGGACTCAGCCTACTGAACTTGTCTTTGCCTGGAAAGGCCACAATGCACAGTATCTTGGAGTCCTGCAAGGAGACAGAGACACATGTCAGCAGACACCCAGGCCCTGTGCTGCTTGCTGCTCGCAGAGGTGGCAAACCGTCTCATAGCTTAAAGAACCAGAGATGTGACCCAGCTCACAGACAGTGTGCCTAGGCTGGGCAGCGAGCCCTATGATGACAGCCCAGAGAAAGGAGCTGGAAGGAGCTCTGACAGCCTGGCCACAGGGCCTCAGGGAGGAGGCCCAGAGACAGGATGTGGTCATATGTGCTCACCTTAAGAGCTTCCAACATGTTGCCTGTCATGTCCACCTCCAGTAGGCAGACTTCAAAGAAGTTCAGATGCTGAAGTCTTAAAAGAAGGGAAATGTTGCAGTGATGGAGGGGAACAACACACTACCACAGATAACAGTTAATTACAAGTGGCTAAACGAATCCCAGGCTGTGTAAGAATAAAATCAATAATACTAACAGTACGATATTATCAGTAATAATAGTAGCATTAATAATACAAAAAAAAAAAATTAATAATCTTAAAATAGCATTTCTTTCTTCTATTTTTCCTGTACTTTATTAATTTTTCAATAAGTAGTTGTTGTTATTGGGCACCAGGTTAGTATTATTTTTTCAGGATAAACTGGCAAACGCCTGTAGCTATCCGGACTCGGTTGCTGAAGCCATCCGGAAAAGTCGGATTTGGATGCTCTTTGTTTTTTTGCTTGGTTATCTTTTCTTGGTCCCAAGCAGCGGTGCTGCTGCACCGAGGGCGTGTAGCCGCCGGGTGACGCTGTGTGACAAGCAATCGGTGGCTCGAACCCACCACAGCCCCCGCAGCGCCCACCTGATTCTTGCCTGCCTGGTGAAAGGACATGGCCAAAATGTTTAAAGATGTAATTATTGGTGGTTTACCACAATCTATTTATTTATTTATTTGTTTATTTGTGTCTTTATTTTAAATTTCTCCCCTCTGTTTTACAATCAGTACATCCTTTTGGATGCTGAAGATGCCTTTTTTAAGTAGAGGTAAGTATTAGACTACATAACAGAAAAAAAAAAAAGAAAGTATTAATATACACCCTCACAATCTCTGCTCAGTAACTTAGAGATTCATTTTTGCATGCACACAGAAAGTGACAAATTTCCAATGTTTGGCCTGTCATGCTGGAGAGCATTGGAATCATAGAATGTTTAGGTCCAGAAGGGACCTCCAAAGGTCATCTAATCCAGCCCCCCTGCAGTGAGCAGTGACACCCTTAACTAGACCACGCTGCTCAGAGACTTGTCCAACCTCACCTTGAATATCTCCAGGGATGGTGCCTCAATCACCTCCCTGGGGAGCCTATTCCACTGATCCATCACCCTCAAGGTAAAGGACTTCTTCCTGATACCTAGTCTAAATCTACTCTTCTCTAATTTAAACTCATTACACCTTGTCCTTTCACTAGAGGCCCTAGTAAACAGCCCCTCTCCAGCCTTCCTGTAGGCCCCCTTCAGGTACTGGAAGGTGGCTAGTAGGTCTCCCCAGAGCCTTCTCTAAGCTGAACAACCCGAGCTCCTTCAGCCTGTCCTCTTAGGAGAGGTGTTTCAGCCCTCTGATCATCTTTGTGGCCCTCCTCTGGACCCGCTCCATCAGGTCCATATCTTTCCTGTGTTGAGAGCTCCATAACTGGTTGCAATACTCCAGGTGAGGTCTCACCAGAGCAGAGTAGAGGGGCAGAATCACCTCTCTCTATCTGCTGGCCACACTTCTCTCGATGCTGCCCAGGATGCAATTGGCCTTCTTGGCTGCAATTGCACACTGCTGGCTCATGTCCAGCTTCTCATCCACCAATACCCCCAAGTCCTTTTCTGCAGAGCTGCTTTCCAGCACCTCATCTCCCAGTGTGTAGTGATAGTGAGGGTTGTTCCGATCCAGGTGCAGGACCCTGCACTTAGTCTTGTTGAACCTCATGATGTTCACCTGGGCCCACCTCTCCATTTTATCCATGTCGAACTGGATGACATCCCATCCCTTCAGCCTTTCAACAGCACCACTCATCTTGGTGTAATCTGCGAACTTGCTGATGGTGCTCTCAATCCCACTGTCAATATCATTAATGAAAATATTAAATAATACAGGTCCCATTAAATATTACACGTCTCAAGGGGGAAGGGTCTCCATAGAGGCAAGTGTTGCAAAGGTGACTCCCAAAATCTAAACTAAACTTTAGGACTTTTATTCCCTGTTTTAGTGACTGATCATACAGTCTGAGTATACAAGGCTGTGGCTGAAATCCTCCAGGTGGTTGTGGCAAAACTGCACCCAACTGGATAATACTGGATGGAGACATAAAATTTGTCAGCTTACCCACCACTGAAGCCATCCAAGCTCTTTTTAGTTTCTTGGAAAGCTAAACACTGGTTTGAACTGAGACTCAGGACATATAATTTGTTCGAATTTCGAGGCTGAGGTCATATTTTGTTTTTTTGTGTGGTGCAGCTTTATCCGGTAAAGCCTGGGTCTTGCGGACAACTCAGGGCTGAGCTATCTCCACAGCTCCCCATGTATCGTTTCCACATAGATAGGGCCACAAGTAGGCAAACCAAGGCCAAATCACCTGCACAACCCTCATGAGTGTCCTGCATGCACCAGATATTACCACAACATGCTTATGAACTATGAGCCAGAAAATCCATACACATACCCTGCAATTTTTTGCCTGTCCTGTCTGTCAGGGAGGCTATGTCTGCCACAGCCTTATTCACCAGCTTTATAATGACAATGGTTACAAAAGATGCCTTTAATTGCTTGTCTTCTGAATATTTACCATTCATTCAAGAAGTATGTCACAGTGATTATTAAACAGCATAAGCTTAGGATCACTGTTTTGATTACAAAGATCGTAGAAATTCATCGTACTTTTTAAAATTTCATGAGGGTAGTAAGCAAATAGTTTTCAATCTGAGATGTTCTTTAGTAGGACCCTGTGCTTATATAAGTCTAGAGCTAAAACTGGGTGGGGACAAGAAAATTAAATCAGATTTCATGAAATGGTTGAAAGTCATTTATTGAAACTGAAACTTCATGAATTATCAAAACAAATTAAACCAACCAGTTTAATTAATGAAAAAATCCAGACACCCTATTGCCTTCTTGCTTTACCTTAGGCAGTGCTGAGATCTGTACGGCACAGCTAAACTGCCTCTACCATTAAAAGTTTGCTTCTGTATTATTAAATGACATTGCATTCTTACTGGTCTTGCTGTAGTTTTCAGCTATATCTTCACTGATGACCTATAGTGCAGGAACACATATTTTCAGGCTGAGACAGCAGATAAAATGAGATGGGTAGGGCCCTCAAACACTGAACACTTCTCGTTCATAAATCAACTTATTATGTAGGTGGTTGTCTGTCCTCCAGCAGTTCTTTTGTCCAGAAAAGCTACACATATGTACTTTGCTGTGGTGTGTCCACTGCCACAGAATTCAGCATAACAAAACCTGTTCAAATTTAGGTATGGCCATGAAGAGGAACACCTCTGCAACCCCTCCTCATCACCACTTATGAGGCAGTCTTCATCTCTCTCGAGTTCTAGCTCCTATATACCACTTGATTAGGGAATCACAGAATGTTAGGGGTTGGAAGGGACCTAGAAGATCATCTAGTCCAATACCCCTGCCAGAAAAGGCTCACCTAGACCAAGTCACCCAGGAACAGAACCAGGTGGGTCTTGAGTGTCTCCAAAGAAAGAGACTCCACAACCTCCCTGGGCATCAATTTCCAGAGCTCTGTCATCCTCACTGGGAAAATGTTTTTCCTTGTGTTTACCCTAAACCTCTTGTGCTCCAACATGCACTCATTGCCTCTCGTCCTGTCATTGGATGACACTGAGAAGAGTCTGGCTCCATCCTCTCTACACTCACCCTTAACATATTGATAGACATTGATGAGGTCCCCCCTCAGTCTCCTGCAGTCTAAAGAGCCCCAGCTCTCTCAGCCTCTCCTCATAAGGGAGATGCTCTCCTCATAAGAGAGACGGGCACCCACTTCATTCAACAGCAGGTCCACATTGCCTCTAGATAACCTTTTGCCTCCAACATACTTGAAGAAACTTTTCTAGTTTTCATTGACCTCCCTCACCAGGTTTAGTTCAAGGGAGGCCTCACCTTCCTTTGTCACAGCCTCTGAAAACCTCCTTGCATTCTTCCCAAGTGGCCTGTGTCTCCTTCCACTTTTATATATTTCCTTCTGCTTAAGTATATCCAGTAGATCCCTGCTCAGTCATGCAAGTCTCCTAGCTCTCTTAATAGATTTCCTACTCTTTCGGACGCACTGATCTTGAGCCTGGAGATAATGGTACTTGAATATTAGACAGCTTGCTTGGGCCCCCTTACCTTCTAGGGCCCTGGTCCCATGAGACTTTTCCAAGCAGTTCCCTGAGAAGGCCAAGGTTGGCCTTTCTGAAGTTCAGGGTAGCAATCCTGCTTGTGGCCCTGTGCCTGCTGCCTGCAATTCTAAACTCCACCATCTCGTGGTCACTACAGCCAAGGGTGCCTCTTAACTTTCACATACTCAACTATGTTATCTGATATCTTTTACCACCATTTCTTTATGGATTTGTATATGTCCTTACATGTTTCTGATTCACTAGAAAGCATGCACTCTGATGAGTGAAAAGTGCAATATTTAATTGTTGTTTTATCTGTTCTTCACTTATAATACCCACCAACTTGTTTTATACTCAACAGGTTACTGCCCAAGTCACTGTGCCAACAAAGACATACGTACTGCTTCATCGAATGAGTGGAAAAGGATTAGCAGCTCATTATCACTTCTCAAGACAGACAGGCATTTTTGGTGATTGCATGGTTTCTGTGCAAATGACAGTAACAAATACAACTGATCAGAAGATAGAAAATATTCACATCAAGGAGAAGAAATTACCTCCAGGCATGAGGATACATGAGTTTAATCCAATAGGTAATAACAGAATCCTCTTTTTAAATATAGAATATTAACCTTTTGCAAAATTTCAAATATAGGAAAATGGTTTTGCATAGTCATATATATACACACATATATCAAAGAATCATAGAAATGTCTCATTTAGAAAAGACCTCAAAGATCACCACATCCAACAACAATAAAAAAAAAGGTGGAAACTCCCCCAAACAAACAAACAAAAAATCAATCGGTCCAGTAGAGCATGAAGTGCCTCATCTACACTTCTTTGTAATACCTTCAGGGATGGTGACTCTACCACCTTCCTGGACAACCCATTCCAGTGCTTGACTATAAAAAAAATATTCCTACTATCTCATCTAAACCTCCCCTGGTGCCATTTCAGGCCATAACCTCTAGTCCTGGCATTTCCTGAGAGAAGAGCCTGTGCCCACCTCACTACAATCTCCTTTCAGGAAGTTGTAGAGAGTAATTAAGGTCTCTCCTCAGCCTCTGCTTCTCCAAACTAAAAAGCCCAGTTCCCTCAGCTTCTCACAGGATTTGTTCTCCAAACCCTTCATCAGCTTGGTTGCCATTCTCTGAACTTGCTTTAGCAACTGAATGTCTTTCTTATGAGGGGCCCAGCATTGAACACAGTACTTGATGTGTGGCCTTGCCTGAGTACAGGGGCACCATCACTTCCCCAGTCCTGCTGGCCACACTTTCTGATACAAGCCAGGGTGCCATTGTCCTTCTTGACCACCTGAGCACACTGCTGGCTCATGTTCAGACAGGTGTCCACCAGCGCCCCCAGGTCCTTTTCTAGCCACTCCTCCCCAAGCCTGTAGCATTCTATGGGGTTGTTTTTGACCCAAGTGCAAGACCTTTGACCTTGTTGAACCACATACTGTTGCCTTGGCCCATTGATCCAACTTATCCAGATCCTTCTACTGAGCCTCCCTACCCTCAAGCAGATTGACACTCCCACCCAGTTTGGTGTCATCTGCAAACTTGCTGGGGAAGAACTCAATCCCCTTGTCTAGATCATTGATAAAGTTATTGAACAAGGCCAGCCTCAAAACAAAGCCCTGGGGCACACCACTGGCTGCCAGCTGGAAATAACTCTGTTTACCACTCTGTGAGCCCTTGTGACCAGACAGTTTTTAACTCAGTGAAGAAGAGCCTGAAAGCTTACCTGCTTGTCCAAATATAAATTATATCAATTCCAACTGATATGCTGACATTTTTCTGTTTTTGACTGTCTTACAGCCTTAGTCCAGAATAGCTATCATGGGGTACTTAAGAGTGTTTTGATTTATATATTCACTTAACTTTCTTTCCAAGCTTTAAAGAACATTTGTAGATATATACTTTTTTTTTGGTGGCTCAGAGCATTCTCATTGTTTCCCTTGAGATCTTTTGGAAGTGGTATGCTTTAGTCTGGTTTACATCTACCATATTTACACAAAGTGAGGCTTAGACTAGGTAGAAGACCATGTTGTAGTCAGCCCTAACCTGAATTGTTTTACTTTCAGCCTTTTGATGGGGGATTTTTTTTTTGTTTGTTTTGTTAAAGTCTGTTAGTGGAAAAGAGAAGAAAATCTGAGAAAAAAAACCATGTAAACTTTTAGATTATAGCAACTTTTGTTCAAGGATAGTACCGGCTTTCTTACCGCACAAGTTCTCGGCACAATATAGTATAGGCAGAAGGACCAAAAATGTCTTTATTTCATAATATAAATGGAAATTACAAAAAAATTTTGCTTTTTTTTCTTTCCACTGTGGTGTTAGGTAATGTAAATTTTATTGTTATCTGTTGTGTTTTGCTATTTATTAACTATATTTGCAAACTGTTGTTATTGAAAATGAAATCTCCATGCTGGATCTGAACAGAAGTTAAAAGAATCTAACTTTAATAGATTGTTTTGTTGGGGTTTTTTAATGTGAATAATTTTCCTAGGTTTTCTAATACAAATCCTTGCTTTTCATGTGGGATTGTGGTGAGAGGGGGTCCAGAGGCTTAAACTTGCAAGAGTGGCATTTGAGTGATGCCTACTTGAAATAAAACTACGAGTATTGTGTCTTTTTTTTTTTTATGGAACGATTTATTTTAATGTAGGTTATCTAATTATGTGGAGTATGGGGATTTTCATCTAGAGTCTTCTGTAGCTTTGCATGTGTACTTCACCTATTCAAAATGTTTTCATGTAGAGTGCCTTGAGCCTGGAGGATCCATTGCTGTTTCAATGGGTATTGACTTCTGTGATTCTACTCAGATGGCCAGTTTCCAGTTATGGTGAGTTCTTGGGGAGGGATAGTATTTTTTTTTGCTCTTAAAAGGCAAAAACATTGTATGTTGGCAGTAGCAGACTTCTATTCATCAACTTTCTAAAAATATATACAACAATTCACAACATGATGTATACCCAATTTTTTTTAGATAAATAAGACATAAGTAGTGTTACTATTACAGGGATTATCAGTCTTCTTCAGTCTTCCATATAACTTTTTTATCACCTGCCTCTAAAAATGGAGATGTGATGGTAAGCACAAATCTGGATTTGAAATCAGTATATGTAAGATCAAAAACTCATTGACAGGTTGTGTTTGGGAGGTCCAGCTTTTCCCTGTCAAGTATGAACATCTCTTCTGATTTAGAATTACTTATCTGTTCCTGAGCTTTACTTCTATTCCCCACCGGCCCTTGGGATTCTTCTTATTACACCACCTTGAAGTGACTATTTTGCTGGAGTATTCTGTGCATGTTCTTCCTTGTAAGAAATCTCTCAAAAGCACATAGTGTGAGCAATTTTACTACCTCAAGTGCTTATTGTGATCTATGTAACATGACTGCATGAAACCAACCCCAAAATTTTCTGGCCAAAGAGGCTTATTCCTCATGCTTTAGATTATTTTAAATTATTAGAGAGAGAAAGAAAACAAGTAGCTGTCGGGCCAACTAGATTTTTGTCTTACATACTTGATTTGCATTTTTAATGCTCATGACTGGTACATTCAAGATCTGACTTTCTGTGAGTTCCTGTTGTGTTCCAGGCTATCGTGGAACCTGTTCAACACTGGGAACTCTGTTACAAGCTAGTGTTTGAAACTGTGGAAAATTTTTAGTAGCAGTATCCAAACATTAGGAATGAATACAAGGGGAAAATCTAGATATCTTCTTTTAAGAGCTATACAGGCTTCTGTAGTCTTCAAAAGTGTGCAAAGGCACTAAATAGATCTGCACAATTCCTTTTTTCCTCTGAGTATTTTTAAATTTTTTTTGACATATTTTATCACAAGAAGCACTACATTCCACATTCTGCACAAAAAACGGATATTTAATAGACATTCACATTGCCACATTCCAGTTTAGAGGAAGCCATTTGGGAAAGTTCTTTACCCTGTTCTTGAATAATGTAGAATTTTTAGTGTACCATTGCACAGATTGCTCAATTTCCAGGTTATTAAAGATAGGTGGAAAATCTTGTTAATACATCTGTACCCAGGTGACTCAAAAAGAACCACTGCTAGAATATTCTAGGGACAAGGAGATTTTAGTTTGCTGTTTTGTTTTTTTTTTGTCCACTCCTCAAACCTTTTCTGGTACAGTAGATACTCATGTGCAATCATTTTAGAGATATTAATACTTCCAGCAAGATCTCTGCAGTGCATACTCTATGTGCATCACATTGTTGTAGCTGGTCTGTATGCTGTCTGCTTGAATTTGGAAACAGCTTTGGGCTGTTGCCTGATGCTAGGTATGTTTGGGAAGAGAAGTTCCCTTCCAGGCAATACAGTTTCTTAATTGCTTTAAAATTATAGACTCTCTTCCCCTAAATACACTTTTTTTATTTGTTAAAATTAAATATGCTCAGTTTATCAAGGAGGACCATTCTTTTTTAAGTAAAGCAGACATTTTTCCTTCAAGTACATATTTTCAGTATACTAATGTTTTGATTGCAAACTTACACAATTTATTGCTAAGAATCTTAGCAGTGATGAGGATAAGCAATGTAGCATAACACATTGATTTTATGCAGATCATCACCTTTATGTTTTGGGAGGTCTGCTGAATTAGTGATATATAAAAACTGATTACTTTCTCCAACATTGCCTAGTAATTGTTTATTATTTTCCTATTAGACAAACAAGACAGATCAATATTCCTGAGCACCAACCAGACTATGAGTAACATCACTGTAAATAGATTTGCCTCAGACCTCAGTGGTGTATTCATTTTAATGATTTGGACAATGTGAGTCCAATGACAAAGCTCAAGCTAAGTTTAAAATTAAATTAAGAATAGGAATTGCTTACTTTGTTCCTTCGATAATTGATAGGGCCTTGTTTCTTTGGCAGTAGTTCTTAGAAAACAGTATAAAAATAGGTAAAATATTATTTGCATTATATTTGCTATTTTACTGTTAAAACCATGTGTTGTTCAAAATCCTACTGATGTTCAGTATCAATGAAGAAATTGTGCCTTGTGATGTTTTGGGGGCAATGTCTGAGAGAATTCAGCTGCAGCCATTTTAACTTGTCATACTTCTTTAAAAGACTTTGTCCAAAAGGAAGAATGACTTGTAGAAGTTGGTCAAAATGTAGTTGAAATACTGTGCACACAAAGGCATCAATATTATTCTTTTTCCTGATAACATATCTTTATGAAAGACATTGTCAGTCATTTTGCATTTTAGTTAGAAGCATGTTCAGCAGTAAAGTGTTCCTGATCATAATAATTTTCTTTACGTTGTTCTAAGAGGAGCACTTTGTCTTGCATCAAATGTAATTGATCCTGAAGCAGTGTAATCACAATTACTCACTTTCTTAATTGGCCTGCCCAAAATCAGAAAATGGAAACCGATCGGCAGTGTTTAAATCAATAGCTTTGTAGTAAAGCTTGTGGGGGTAGGGAGATAGTGGTAATAGGTAGATCAATTGGTCTTAGATGCCAATCATGGGCTGTGTGTTTTGCATAGCAAACACTACTTTTCTGCTTGGGGATGAGCTGTTGTACTAGCAGTTCAATAAATGCAGAATGTATAAAGAAAAAAACTAAAACGAGCAATAAAATATTTAGATCTCTTTTGGAATTTCTTGTACAAATCAAGGACAATGAAAGAGAAACTGCATTTTAGAGAGAGCTTTGGAGAGCCCATGCTCCCCATCATGGTGATGAGCATGCTGACTTGGCTTTATATTTCTTCCTCTGCACTGAGGCAACAGCCACTGGGGTTGGCTGCTGTTCTGTTCTGGGTATGGGTGCAGGTTGCATGGACAACATGTCCATAGGCTTTACTGAGCTGTCCCTTTCTGCGAGTGCAATTGTGCAACCACAGCACAGTAAGCACTAACTAATGTCCAGCATGTGGTGGCATGTTGACTTTCCTCAGCATTACCTGGAGGAATGTCTTTAAGGCAGTGTTGTACTTTGTTGGGGATTTGAATGTACCCAAAGGGTACTATGGGAACTGGAGCTGGTTCCTGTTCTAGCACTTGACTAATCTCCTCTGTCAGTTCTATCACCCAATGAAGATGGGTCACGTCTGGTGTGGATTGAGGTAGATTAGCTGGCTGTTGTGGAGTGGGCCTCTGCGCAGCCTTCCTATATGCTAGGACCACTGTAATAGTTGAACCCAAGGACATTATCCTGTTTTTAATCATAGGAAAGACTGTATTGCCCATGCACAACAGAAATATTAGTAAAAACGTAACATCTTTCGTGTCTACTGGGAACAAGTCTGTTATGAAACAAATACTTTTAACATCAGGGAAACAAGAAACAAAATCCTGGAGGTGTGTACTTCCCCTTCTCTCTGGCCTGGCAAATGTACTATTGATTGTAAACTCCCATGTGTGGTTACTGAGGTTCCAGTAATAACAGATCCCTTGGTAGATGGTAGTGAGAAAAATTATCAGCATGGAATTCATGATATCGTAAACCAAGCATATTAATTTAATACCACCCACCACTATTTTAATAATCACATTCATTTCAAGGAAAAGCTGTATATTTAGTCTGTGTGTGATAGTGTGTGATAAAGAGAATAACAAAAGGGAAGAGTATATTCTCCAGCTGAAAAATAAATTTACTGAGGTAAACTGAAATTAAAACAAAGTAAACCAGATGCTGGCTAAAGTGAAATTTAAAACAGTGGTTTTGAAGAACAACTATCAATCAGAATTTCTGCTTACAGACTCTGAAGAGTTCGTGGTTTATCAAATAGTATCTGTTAGCATTTTAATTACTAGAAGAAAAGGAATTTGAATGTTTGTTAACGGCAGAGGTGTCAAGAGGTCCTCTCAAGCAGTTGCAGCCATATAAAAGTCAAGCTATGCTTATGCTTTTATTCTTGCTGTGAAGATAGTTAAAAGCACTTCAAAGACACCTAATCATTGATGTTGTAAGTCAAGTTTATGTACAAATGGCATGCCCCATCAATGTTGGACAGGAATTGTACACAAAACTATTTATCTGTTTCATGCTGAATTATGTGGTGCAAATCTTGCTTTAATATGAAAAATAACATGGGTTGAGCCATCAACTGAAAAATACTAATGAAGGTGTCATATAGTCTTAAATAGTATGTATAAACAGCAAAAGTTATAAAGCTGTTGGTTAAGGATCCAGCCTTCATCTCTTAGGCTGATGGAACTCTTGGTAAGTTTTCAAAGGAAAAATTAAAACAAAAAAAAAATATACTACTTTTCTATTTTATAATACAGTTGATCAGGCCAGCCAGTCAAACAAACCTCACTCTTTTAGTATCTTCAGTAATTATGTTCTTTTAAGTAGTATGGGGGGAAAAAATTTATTTGAAAAGCTCATATTTGAGATTTCATCCATAAACATAATTATAGCACATCAGACATCAGAAAGTAAGAATGTACTAGTTCCTAAATGTTTGCTTGTGAAATTGGGTAATTACTGTATTAGATTGTTTTTTTTATCAGTCTGTCTTTTTTTCAGAATTTTGAAGTTGCAGTTACAAAAAATCTGTAATGCATGTTTGAGGTTAATTTACATACATTCATATTAATTACATAGCTATATTTTCCATTCTAATTATTTTATCAAGATATTTAACTAGGATATCTGAGGCATATCAGCAATCAATATGTATTATTTGGTACATTAGGAAAAAAAAAAGTGTTCTTTTCTGAAAATTTCTCATGCTTCAAGCATTAACAGAAATTCTGACTGGATGTACTGATCTTGAATTGCTAGCCAAATCCCTTAAGATGGAATTAGTCAATCAAACATATCAGAGTGCATGTATCTTGAGTTTCTGTAAACCAGAACACCCAAGATAAGATGGTTGGAAGCTCAGAGAACTGAATGGATAAGGAGAGTAAGTTTGCTGTGTTGTATTTATTTCTTGAGGAATCTATAACATATGTAGAATCTATGTTACTAGTGATGGTATTTTTTTAACTCTGTGCTGTTAGAAAAACTGCCTCAAATCTGTGATTTTCCAATATGATTTTACATCAACCAGTATGCTGTGGCTTTTTTTTTTAAATATACAAAACATTACAAAATTGAAGCGATCATAGATATTTTATTTTTATATCCAAATTAATAGTCTGTCAATCTTTGTGTTTTTTTAATACAGTAATAATCCTTTTAAACTGAAATTATGCATTTCTTTTATTTGCCCTTTGCAAACATTTAGTTTGAGAGATGCCTTATACATTACAATTAATATTATTAGTAGAAATAGTTACATTTTCCGAAATACAAGAGCGTGCATACTATATATTATTACTGCATTTAGACTGGAGGAAATTAACTTCGTATACTGATGTAAAAAATCAATAGGCTTCTAGATTAATAAGCTAGAAATTATGCAAATAGTTCTATTTATGGATTCCATGGTAAATTTGGAGCTCATATGTATGTGTTAATCTGTTTTGAAGCACTTGGTTGATTCTCTTTAATTTCTCTTTTCCAGCACAAAGGATGATCAGTTCAATGTTAACATTCAACCCCCTGTTGGAGAACTACTTTTACCTGTCACTATGTCAGAAAAAGACTTCAAGAAGGAACAAGGTGAGAAATAATTAATCAGCTTCAAAAAATACATTTGGTTGAGGACTATGTGACTTTCAAGTATATGGCATGTGTAGCTGTTTGTGTTAAGTTTCTCTTGGTATTCACTCTGATACTAATGATTTAAAGTATCTTTAAAAGGATGTGCAGCAGTATATGACAGCTTTTCCATGTGCCTTTAAAAGCACAAAGCCCACCCTTTACCCTGAAAAAAGTCTTTTGGCACAGAGTTTTGGCTTCCTATCATGAAGTGTGGAAGTCTATCCTATTAGTAGTAAAGCAGAAAGTTGGAACCCCAACTCAATGAAGTAAACCAGCTAAACACTGATATGGTGTCTGACCTTACTAGTCTTTGTTCAAATGCTGTTTTTAAATACTAGTAGTGTACCTTTTTCTCAGCTACTTTTAAAAATATTTTCATCTCTTTCCTTTCAAAAATTGAATATAAATAAACTTATTATTGGAATACTGTTTTAGGAAGATAACAAGTTCTACATACTTCTTCATTCTTCTAATGTAGTATCTTTAAAGAATGTCTTTCTGATGCTAGTCCAAACACCAACCTCCATAAAAGCTTTTAGTGTCCTGAATATTTTATACAAAATAATTAGATGAAATTGTACTAAGCTTTGACTGTGCGCTAAATGGAATAGTCAGTGCTGCTGCCCTTGATCTGGATAGGATTCTTGGATATTTTTAAATATAAATGATAGCATTTTAGATGCATTCAAATGTAATAGTGTTTACTCATATATCTCAATGTATGGGTATTTACATGTGTAAATCTCTTCACACTGAGGTGAGACTATACCCCTGGGATCCTGTCACGTGTGTAAGGCTCAGAAACTCAGTATATCCATCGAGCAGTCAAGTACACCAATGAGTCATGCCTGTGTATCACTAATTATTAATTTAGAGCATTTCTTGCTTTTTTATTTTTTAATGATTAAGAAAGTAGTTCAAATATTGTCTGATCCCATTTTCAGTTAAGCTTATGGCTGCAGTGAAAGTTAGGATTATGATTTGTTTTCTTAACCAATTGATACTTATTTTGCTATTCTTATCCTTTGCTGGCTAAAGCCTGCCTCTCTGCTTTATACCTGCTCAGCAAACCAAGGTGAGTGATTGAACGAGGCTGTGCCATGTTTATTTTAACTGTTCCCGTCTAAAATTTGTAACTGAGGGTTTAGTGGAAAGAGACAAGTTACTGTGCTTCTTCCACCTTCCCCCAATTTTATATTTGCTTGCTTCATGATATTTTGATGGAGTTTTTGTATGTTTTACTGTGACTGAGGGCTTTTTTTCCTCCTGACTGGCCATACAGAACCATGAGCACATAGAAGAAGTGTACTTGGAGAATAGCTGTGGTCCTCTGTGGAGTTGTTGCCAAAATTCCTTTTTCTTCTGCCATTTTACTTCTATGGTTGTTGATTATTTGTCTGAATAAATCTGGCAGCTGTTTGCTATGTTTAATAGAGCAGAAAGGCTACTCTGAATAAAGCTATTTGAAAATTTGTTTATATGAAGTATTTGTAAATCCATGAAGGTCTCTTGGCATTTCTGTATCGCTTGCTCTGTCTTCCTGAATTCATTCTTTGATGCAGGACTTGATGCTGGCAAATTTACCACAGGTTTAAAACCTCTTCCGTCTTTTTTCTTATAGATATTAGTGCTATTTCAGAAAATTCGTTGTAATAAAGATCTCAGTTCTAAATGTTACATAAGTGTTGATAACAGATATCTAGAGCAGCTAGCATTTGGGGAGAATTAATATGTGATCTTGCTAAATGAAAAATCCAAATTACAATAATAAATGCAGTGCAATTTACAAGTTGGTATATACTATTCTGTTTTATGTTTGACTTTGACATGTCTGTATTCTCCAAATGAATCTGATTTATATAACTTGATTTTCACTTGTCATGCTTTTTCTTTTTCCTTTTTTTTTTTTGTTTGTGGACATAAGCTGTTTCAAGTCTTGTATCTGGAGATGCCTTATTTATATGCAGCCAAATCCAATAGGTTAAAAAAAAAAATGAAGAAGTGAATGAAGAAAATTAGAAATGTAAAATTATATTAAG
Source organism: Corythornis vintsioides (assembly GCA_025447755.1). NCBI lineage: Eukaryota > Metazoa > Chordata > Aves > Coraciiformes > Alcedinidae > Corythornis > Corythornis vintsioides. Next base: position 5,474 of record JAOEGS010012772.1, on the reverse strand, counting down.
GAGAATGAGAATATGTATAGGTTTTAAGGTTTTTTATATCTAAATTGCATGTGTAACCTACTAAGAATGCTAAGGAGGAAATAACCAATTCCACACTGCTGTGTGGAAGCCTTTACTCAATTACATTCCGCTGTTTTGCATTGTCTGTTAGCTTTGTGTATGTCCACTTTCTTCATGTTGACATAAGGAAAGGGGAACAGAGACATTATTGAATATTCATGGCTGAGATGGCAGCAGAACCTCAAAGGCAGATTTATCCTCATGCGCATGGTGCACATAGCCTTTGATTTACCATTGCCCCTTCCCTTCTTCCCTCCTGAGCTGAGGAATCCCCTGCTGAGGTATTCCCTTGAGCAGCAGCCCAGTTACCCTCTGATCTTAGGGTTGACAATTTGGAACCAGTGGATAAAAATGGTGTTGCCCAAACTACTCTTTATTTTTACTGATCATCAGGCCTTAGAATTTCATACTCTCTTTTACATAATAGCCCCATTGAAAGTCCAGATTCTGTAGTAGGAATTCTGCATGAGCAAGACATGTACTTTTGGGAACTCTGCATCCAAATTTTTGCTTGTCTGCTGTTTTTAAAAATTAATACACAAAATGCCCCTTGCCTTAGTTCAGAATAGGATTAGTCTGGTATCTAACATACCTTGTTACCTACCAGTGTAATTTGCCCAATTTAATTTCCCTTGTAATAATAAAAAATGTGTATAGTTTTTTCATTGTCTCAGTCAGTTAACCCAGATTAATTGCTTCTCTGTGCTCTGACTAAAATTTTCTTAGATTCTCAAGTTTCAGGCAATATTAATGGTAGCATGCAATTGTTGATATAGCTGGATGTTAATAATAATTTTTATTAAAACTTTATGTGGTTTTAAAATAGCCAGTTAAAACTACATTATGTATAAAGACTTCCCAGAAACACCTCCCTGGACATAACTTTAAATAATTTTGTCTTTAAGAAAAAAGAAATAAAAATTGTAGATCTGATTCAGACTAAAAGAAAAAAAAATACAAACAGCCAACCAAGGAAATAAAAACATAAAACCCAAACAAAAAAACAAACACCTTGGTTAAGTAAATTTTATGCTTAATTTTATTAAGATTTATATATCCAACTTGTCTTCCTAAAAAGCAAGATGCTAATTCTTTAAATGGTTGGACGTTTACTATTTTCTGGCCCTTGACTACCACAGGCAATCATATTTGATGCCCCTTAATTAGAGCACCCTTTTCTCTTTCCAGGTTCTTTTCCACCTCAGCAATCGAGACAATACATTTGCTTACCATGCTGCTCTCCTAAGTGTTCTTTTGCATGTAAATTAATCTTGATTCAGTTTACACTGTCATGCTGAGTGGTACAAATTGCCTATAACAATAAAACAGCATGAGTTAAAAATAAAGGGGGGTGAAAAGGCAGATTGAATGTGTGCCTTACTTGATAGGATGTTACTTTGCTTTATGCCAATACATTAGTCGACGATAATGAATCTTCTGTTCTGAAAAGCATGGTTTAGTTGATTTTTTTAATTTTACTTCAATGGAGCAGTACCTTGTCTTTTATAGAACAAGTTAGACAAACCATTAATGACAAGAGTGTTAAGGTTAAATATGAAGCAATGCATTCACTTCTCTGAGTGCTATCCATCTTTCCATTTACAGGAGCTTGACAAAAGTACTGGCTTTGTACAACATTTCCTTTAATTACATGCTGCGGGAAACAGGCTTTTAACATAAACATAGTTGCATTCATTTATTCAGCATTTGCTCTTCAATAGAGCTTAATGGAGAAGGTTTAAATCCTAAATGAGTACACACATCTCTCAGCAGTGTTATGTCAGTCCCTGTGCTCTGCTTAAAAGCAGTTTTAGTCTGTGTATGTAGTTTTTAAAGCTTTTGCTTAATAGTGAAGTTAAACAATTTGAAACAGAATGTTCTATTCCCAAGATAAAGTCGATCTTTATGGAAGTTGTATATTTATTTTTGTTCTCTTCAAGAGCAGATCATGTTCAAAAATACCCTGCTATTTACTTATACTTATGACCTGTTCTGTTTTTACGTTGATACTTCTTATTTTGTGGCAGCAGCTAATGTACATTCTAGCACATTAAAATATTATATATTTTTTTTTAATTGCTCTATTAAGCGTCTTAGTGCCATTTACCCTGGGTTAGAACTGTATGTGCAGCCCTAAAATATTAACCTTTTGAGACTAGCATTGTTTTCATTTGTAATGTTATCGTGGATTTCACATGCTTTGTGTCTCTGCCTGAAGTACTGTGCTCCATTGTTTGTCTGTATTTTCAGCTTCTGAACATAGAGTAAAAATATACAACATTAAGTTGTAGTTACTGTTGTTTTTTCATCAACATGAGTGTCCAGAAAGACATCCTTATAAACAATGGATGGGGAAGGGTTGAGGGTGTGTTACAATGTCTTTGAGCAACATTTCCTTTTTTACTTATTATTGTCTTATGTTTGGATATAATCTTGACACTTCTGGTCCATTTTGTAGTGGTACTCACATTATTTTAATCAAATAGTTTACCATGACATTTTAGAGAGACAGATGCTGAGTTTCCCTGTTTAGAATGTAAAGACTTTATCTTCATGAACTAGATTGAACCAGTGACAACTATGTAAATTTCAATACTGTTTTTATCAATTGAAAATGAAATAATAATTAAATGCAGTGGGGGTTTTTATTTAAAGATTAGAAGGTGGGTTTGTTTATGGTCTTATTTAAGATGAACTTTTCCAAATCAGTCTTACTGAATGTTTCATTTCTGTTCTTACATTCTTCTTTAAGTTATTCACTATTAAGTTTTTCACTTTCTGTGAAAAAGAACCATCTTGATTTCATGGTGACATTAGTATCACACATACTATTGTTCAGTTACTAATACTGTTTCTAGTATTAGGGTATTGCAAGTAATACATTAAACTAATTATGTCATTTTGTACAAAAACGTTTCCTCAATGAGTGATATAACTTTTAATGCAAATGTGGGTTGTTTTTTTTAGAAGTCCTTTATTTTGGTTTTGTTTTTAATAAGCAAGCAAGTCTTCAAGAATTCATAATTAAATACTTCATGTTATAGGGATGCTGACGGGAATGAATGAGACATCTGCTACAGTGGCTGTTGCTCCGCAGAACTCTACTAGACTTATAATAATTGAGAGGGTAGTGAAAGCAGCAAACCTAGGCGTAGTCCCTTCTGGTCAAGATAATATACACAGGTAAGATTACATGTCATTCATAGTGGACCCATCTTTTAATATTAATTTATTAGCTCAAAATTTGTCAGCATTTGATAATACTAGGAAAAATGTTGTTATTCACACCTTCAATAGATAAGGTGTCCAATTTTACTTCTGTGTAGAATCCTAAGCAGATACTAAAGAGCCTAAGTATTCCTCAGCTATTCATTTGAATGTATGACAAGTATATAGATTATACAGTTAGGGGTACCTGTCCCTCCCTAGTTTTGTTTCAAAGGGAAAGGTTTTTTTACTTTTGTTTCTTTTTCCAAAAATAAGTGGCCTTGGTCAGGTTTATTATCTGTGAGAAGCAGCTTGTTTTTTCCACATTATTTTTTGATCTACCTAGTTAAAAACAAAACCCGGGGGTTTTTAGTTGTTTTTGTAGTTGGATGAAGATCTTTTTAAATGCAGATTGGATGTTGAATTGAACATTTTCTTGTACTTCCTATATATATGTATATGCAAGGAAAAACAGACAAGAAAGTCGTTGACCCTGTCTCAGTTCCAGATTTTATTTGTAGATCAATCCATTTTGTCTAAAAGCTATGGTACTGAATGTCAGTGAAATTGACACGATTGTTGCTTAATGACAGCCTTTGATGACTTTCACTGACTCAAAATGCTTAGTCCTGTGAATCTGTATGGCTTCTTACAAATGACAGGAACAAACAGATTTGCCTTGTGTGGAAAACTGAGCAGAGATGAGTAACAGCAGCAAGACATAATTGGAAGCTGTTCACCTGATCTTGGACTAAGAAAATGCATACATCTCTCCTAGCAGCTAGTAAAATTGTTCCAGAGTGGGAATTACCTCTTTAGCCCCCTGAATTTTGATATTTAGATTAGAGCAATCTTCTCTAAATATTTCTTTGAAAGTTTTTTCTTTGAAATTTTACAGATGAAGATAGCTGTTTGGAATGGTGAGAATCCCTGTAGCCTACGCTGAGCTAATAACCTGATACTTGTCTTTTTTGCATCACTGGGCATTTGTATTGCATTGCATTAACATTAACCCAGCTGGATTTTCCTATGTATTTGATACGGTCGATGGTAAAATTCTGTTTCACTATAAAAACATGGTACAGCTAGTGTGATTGCACTGAAATGATTGTCACTATTGACACCTGCTCCTCCATGAAAGAGTCCTCATTTGTGACATCCCTGAGGGATCTATACAACCTGTGTTCTCAACATCAATTCAAAGACTAGGTGAGAATGTCAATCAAGAGAGACTGAAGTGTCTGCAGTGTACAGGTGTTCTCCATCTTTACTCTGTGCATCACATGAGACTTATCACACAGGGATGGATTGTGACAGTCTTGAAAAGGCTTCCTAAAATAATAGCTTAGTTCCTATCTCAGCCACAGGTTTCTTCTTGTAGATAAGTTTCTAATTTGATTTTTCTTTCGCTGCTCTTTTTTTTTTTTAAGAGGTTTTCCACAAAACAGGGTCCGTGACCAACAGTAAAAAAAATGAAAATGTACTTCTTGTTGGGTACAGTCCTTCAGAAATAGTGGTTCAAGGCATGTTCTTTTTGGGCTGAAGTATTCAGAGTGCTTTAGAGCATGCTGAAATCTTTCTTTTTTTGATACAAAATACAATTTATCCAGTCTACCACAGCAGATACAGAATAGTTTTCATTTGTAACACCCATCAGCCAAAAAAAAAAAAACCAACTTGTTTATAACAATTTAAATAACCTACCAGAAATGCCCAACAATGATATGCATTTAGAAAATAGTCCATAGCTTGTTTTACCACAAGTAACTGTAGTTCACAGATACTAGTATTTACAGATACTATGGATTCAACAGGGTAGGTTTATGGATTCAATCTGCAACAGGGTAGGTTTAGACTGGACATTAGGGAAAGAGTAGTGAGACACTGGAACAGGCTGCCCATGGAGGTCATTGAGTCACCATCCCTGGATGTGTATAAGGGGTGTTTGGATGTGGTTTTGAAGGACATGGTTTAGGGATGAACTTGCAGAGTAGGACTGATGGTTGGACTTGATGATCCCAATGTTCTTTTTCAACCTGAATTATTCTATGGTAGTCATAATTACACCTAGTTTTTACTGAGAACAGAAATGGGAACATCAACTAATTTATACTATGATAAACGAGTTCATCCTTCAAATAGCACTACATTATTATTAAAGTAAATCCTATATTTAGATGAATCTATTTTTGAGATAGAGATTAGAT